>JAJSSI010000094.1:0-64144 GCA_031841125.1 Acanthococcus lagerstroemiae | reverse complement strand
CCCCAAAAAAATGCATGATGTATAGTATGGAGAAATTTTCAAAATTTGAGAAAATCAAAAATTTCGATTTCATGATTTTTCTTACTCATATTTTTCACGCTGAGTTCGAATTCGCTGTTGCAATTTGGCGGCGACCCTCCGTTCCCGAGATACCCTCGAAAAAGTTGGAAAAATTGATCAATTTGGGTCAAAAAATGACTCTAGCTCAATTTTGACAACGGATTCGAATTCGTCTCGAAAAATTGACTAACTAGCACCAGCCCCGACGCCGTAGCTCTCCGAAAATTTTTCGCCCCAAAAAATGCATGATGTATAGTAATGGAGAAATTTTCAAAATTGAGAAAATCAAAAATTTCGAATTCATGAGTGTTTCTTACTCAATTTTTCACGCTGAGTTCGAATTCGCTGTTGCAATTTGGCGGCGACCCTCCGTTCCCGAGATACCCTCGAAAAAGTTGAAAAATTGATCAATTTGGGTCAAAAAGGACTCTAGCTCAATTTTGACAACGGATTCGAATTCGTCTCGAAAAATTGACTAACTAGCACCAGCCCCGACGCCGTAGCTCTCCGAAAATTTTTTCGCCCCAAAAAATGCATGATGTAGAGTATGGAGAAATTTTCAAAATTTGAGAAAATCAAAAATTTCGATTTCATGAGTTTTTTTACTCAATTTTTCACGCTGAGTTCGAATTCGCTGTTGCAATTTGGCGGCGACCCTCCGTTCCTGAGATACCCTCGAAAAAGTTGGAAAAATTGATCAATTTGGGTCAAAAAAGGCTCCTGCTCAATTTTGACAACGGATTCGAATTCGTCTCGAAAAATTGACTAACTAGCACCAGCCCCGACGCCGTAGCTCTCCGAAAATTTTTTCAGCCCAAAAAATGCATGATGTATAATATAGTATGGAGAAATTTTCAAAATTTGAGAAAATCAAAAATTTCGAATTCATGAGTTTTTCTTACTCAATTTTTCACGCTGAGTTCGAATTCGCTGTTGCAATTTGGCGGCGACCCTCCGTTCCCGAGATACCCTCGAAAAAGTTGGAAAAATTGATCAATTTGGGTCAAAAAATGACTCTAGCTGCTCAATTTTGACAACGGATTCGAATTCGTCTCGAAAAATTGACTAACTAGCACCAGCCCCGACGCCGTAGCTCTCCGAAAATTTTTTCGCCCCAAAAAATGCATGATGTATAGTATGGAGAAAATTTTCAAAATTTGAGAAAATCAAAAATTTCGAATTCATGAGTGTTTCTTACTCAATTTTTCACGCTGAGTTCGAATTCGCTGTTGCAATTTGGCGGCGACCCTCCGTTCCCGAGATACCCTCGAAAAAGTTGGAAAAATTGATCAATTTGGGTCAAAAAAGGCTCCTGCTCAATTTTGACAACGGATTCGAATTCGTCTCGAAAAATTGACTAACTAGCACCAGCCCCGACGCCGTAGCTCTCCGAAAATTTTTTCGCCCCAAAAAATGCATGATGTATAGTATGGAGAAATTTTCAAAATTTGAGAAAATCAAAAATTTCGATTTCATGAGTTTTTCTTACTCAATTTTTCACGCTGAGTTCGAATTCGCTGTTGCAATTTGGCGGCGACCCTCCGTTCCCGAGATACCCTCGAAAAAGTTGGAAAAATTGATCAATTTGGGTCAAAAAATGACCTAGCTCAATTTTGACAACGGATTCGAATTCGTCTCGAAAAATTGACTAACTAGCACCAGCCCCGACGCCGTAGCTCTCCGAAAATTTTTTCGCCCCAAAAAATGCATGATGTATAGTATGGAGAAATTTTCAAAATTTGAGAAAATCAAAAATTTCGATTTCATGAGTGTTTCTTACTCAATTTTTCACGCTGAGTTCGAATTCGCTGTTGCAATTTGGCGGCGACCCTCCGTCCCGAGATACCCTCGAAAAAGTTGGAAAAATTGATCAATTTGGGTCAAAAAGGCTCCTGCTCAATTTTGACAACGGATTCGAATTCGTCTCGAAAAATTGACTAACTAGCACCAGCCCCGACGCCGTAGCTCTCCGAAAATTTTTTCGCCCCAAAAAATGCATGATGTATAGTATGGAGAAATTTTCAAAATTTGAGAAAATCAAAAATTTCGATTTCATGAGTTTTTCTTACTCAATTTTTCACGCTGAGTTCGAATTCGCTGTTGCAATTTGGCGGCGACCCTCCGTTCCCGAGATACCCTCGAAAAAGTTGGAAAAATTGATCAATTTGGGTCAAAAAAGGCTCCTGCTCAATTTTGACAACGGATTCGAATTCGTCTCGAAAAATTGACTAACTAGCACCAGCCCCGACGCCGTAGCTCTCCGAAAATTTTTTCGCCCCAAAAAATGCATGATGTATAGTATGGAGAAATTTTCAAAATTTGAGAAAATCAAAAATTTCGATTTCATGAGTTTTTCTTACTCAATTTTTCACGCTGAGTTCGAATTCGCTGTTGCAATTTGGCGGCGACCCTCCGTTCCGAGATACCCTCGAAAAAGTTGGAAAAATTGATCAATTTGGGTCAAAAAATGACTCTAGCTCAATTTTGACAACGGATTCGAATTCGTCTCGAAAAATTGACTAACTAGCACCAGCCCCGACGCCGTAGCTCTCCGAAAATTTTTTCGCCCAAAAAATGCATGATGTATAGTATGGAGAAATTTTCAAAATTTGAGAAAATCAAAAATTTCGATTTCATGAGTTTTTCTTACTCAATTTTTCACGCTGAGTTCGAATTCGCTGTTGCAATTTGGCGGCGACCCTCCGTTCCCGAGATACCCTCGAAAAAGTTGGAAAAATTGATCAATTTGGGTCAAAAAAGGCTCTGCTCAATTTTGACAACGGATTCGAATTCGTCTCGAAAAATTGACTAACTAGCACCAGCCCCGACGCCGTAGCTCTCCGAAAATTTTTTCGCCCCAAAAAATGCATGATGTATAGTATGGAGAAATTTTCAAAATTTGAGAAAATCAAAAATTTCGATTTCATGAGTTTTTCTTACTCAATTTTTCACGCTGAGTTCGAATTCGCTGTTGCAATTTGGCGGCGACCCTCCGTTCCCGAGATACCCTCGAAAAAGTTGGAAAAATTGATCAATTTGGGTCAAAAAATGACTCTAGCTCAATTTTGACAACGGATTCGAATTCGTCTCGAAAAATTGACTAACTAGCACCAGCCCCGACGCCGTAGCTCTCCGAAAATTTTTTCGCCCCAAAAAATGCATGATGTATAGTATGGAGAAATTTTCAAAATTTGAGAAAATCAAAAATTTCGAATTCATGAGTGTTTCTTACTCTATTTTTCACGCTGAGTTCGAATTCGCTGTTGCAATTTGGCGGCGACCCTCCGTTCCCGAGATACCCTCGAAAAAGTTGGAAAAATTGATCAATTTGGGTCAAAAAAGGCTCCTGCTCAATTTTGACAACGGATTCGAATTCGTCTCGAAAAATTGACTAACTAGCACCAGCCCCGACGCCGTAGCTCTCCGAAAATTTTTTCGCCCCAAAAAATGCATGATGTATAGTATGGAGAAATTTTCAAAATTTGAGAAAATCAAAAATTTCGATTTCATGAGTTTTTCTTACTCAATTTTTCACGCTGAGTTCGAATTCGCTGTTGCAATTTGGCGGCGACCCTCCGTTCCCGAGATACCCTCGAAAAAGTTGGAAAAATTGATCAATTTGGGTCAAAAAAGGCTCCTGCTCAATTTTGACAACGGATTCGAATTCGTCTCGAAAAATTGACTAACTAGCACCAGCCCCGACGCCGTAGCTCTCCGAAAATTTTTTCGCCCCAAAAAATGCATGATGTATAGTATGGAGAAATTTTCAAAATTTGAGAAAATCAAAAATTTCGATTTCATGAGTTTTTCTTACTCAATTTTTCACGCTGAGTTCGAATTCGCTGTTGCAATTTGGCGGCGACCCTCCGTTCCCGAGATACCCTCGAAAAAGTTGGAAAAATTGATCAATTTGGGTCAAAAAAGGCTCTGCTCAATTTTGACAACGGATTCGAATTCGTCTCGAAAAATTGACTAACTAGCACCAGCCCCGACGCCGTAGCTCTCCGAAAATTTTTTCGCCCCAAAAAATGCATGATGTATAGTATGGAGAAATTTTCAAAATTTGAGAAAATCAAAAATTTCGATTTCATGAGTTTTTCTTACTCAATTTTTCACGCTGAGTTCGAATTCGCTGTTGCAATTTGGCGGCGACCCTCCGTTCCCGAGATACCCTCGAAAAAGTTGGAAAAATTGATCAATTTGGGTCAAAAAAGGCTCCTGCTCAATTTTGACAACGGATTCGAATTCGTCTCGAAAAATTGACTAACTAGCACCAGCCCCGACGCCGTAGCTCTCCGAAAATTTTTTCGCCCCAAAAAATGCATGATGTATAGTATGGAGAAATTTTCAAAATTTGAGAAAATCAAAAATTTCGATTTCATGAGTTTTTCTTACTCAATTTTTCACGCTGAGTTCGAATTCGCTGTTGCAATTTGGCGGCGACCCTCCGTTCCCGAGATACCCTCGAAAAAGTTGGAAAAATTGATCAATTTGGGTCAAAAAATGACTCTAGCTCAATTTTGACAACGGATTCGAATTCGTCTCGAAAAATTGACTAACTAGCACCAGCCCCGACGCCGTAGCTCTCCGAAAATTTTTTCGCCCCAAAAAATGCATGATGTATAGTATGGAGAAATTTTCAAAATTTGAGAAAATCAAAAATTTCGATTTCATGAGTTTTTCTTACTCAATTTTTCACGCTGAGTTCGAATTCGCTGTTGCAATTTGGCGGCGACCCTCCGTTCCCGAGATACCCTCGAAAAAGTTGGAAAAATTGATCAATTTGAGTCAAAAAAGGCTCCTGCTCAATTTTGACAACGGATTCGAATTCGTCTCGAAAAATTGACTAACTAGCACCAGCCCCGACGCCGTAGCTCTCCGAAAATTTTTTCGCCCCAAAAAATGCATGATGTATATAGTATGGAGAAATTTTCAAAATTTGAGAAAATCAAAAATTTCGAATTCATGAGTGTTTCTTACTCTATTTTTCACGCTGAGTTCGAATTCGCTGTTGCAATTTGGCGGCGACCCTCCGTTCCCGAGATACCCTCGAAAAAGTTGGAAAAATTGATCAATTTGGGTCAAAAAAGGCTCCTGCTCAATTTTGACAACGGATTCGAATTCGTCTCGAAAAATTGACTAACTAGCACCAGCCCCGACGCCGTAGCTCTCCGAAAATTTTTTCGCCCCAAAAAATGCATGATGTATAGTATGGAGAAATTTTCAAAATTTGAGAAAATCAAAAATTTCGATTTCATGAGTTTTTCTTACTCAATTTTCACGCTGAGTTCGAATTCGCTGTTGCAATTTGGCGGCGACCCTCCGTTCCCGAGATACCCTCGAAAAAGTTGGAAAAATTGATCAATTTGGGTCAAAAAATGACTCTAGCTCAATTTTGACAACGGATTCGAATTCGTCTCGAAAAATTGACTAACTAGCACCAGCCCCGACGCCGTAGCTCTCCGAAAATTTTTTCGCCCCAAAAAATGCATGATGTATAGTATGGAGAAATTTTCAAAATTTGAGAAAATCAAAAATTTCGATTCATGAGTTTTTCTTACTCAATTTTTCACGCTGAGTTCGAATTCGCTGTTGCAATTTGGCGGCGACCCTCCGTTCCCGAGATACCCTCGAAAAAGTTGGAAAAATTGATCAATTTGGGTCAAAAAATGCTCTAGCTCAATTTTGACAACGGATTCGAATTCGTCTCGAAAAATTGACTAACTAGCACCAGCCCCGACGCCGTAGCTCTCCGAAAATTTTTTCGCCCCAAAAAATGCATGATGTATAGTATGGAGAAATTTTCAAAATTTGAGAAAATCAAAAATTTCGATTTCATGAGTTTTTCTTACTCAATTTTTCACGCTGAGTTCGAATTCGCTGTTGCAATTTGGCGGCGACCCTCCGTTCCTGAGATACCCTCGAAAAAGTTGGAAAAATTGATCAATTTGGGTCAAAAAATGCTCTGCTCAATTTTGACAACGGATTCGAATTCGTCTCGAAAAATTGACTAACTAGCACCAGCCCCGACGCCGTAGCTCTCCGAAAATTTTTTCGCCCCAAAAAATGCATGATGTATAGTATGAGAAATTTTCAAAATTTGAGAAAATCAAAAATTTCGATTTCATGAGTTTTTCTTACTCAATTTTTCACGCTGAGTTCGAATTCGCTGTTGCAATTTGGCGGCGACCCTCCGTTCCCGAGATACCCTCGAAAAAGTTGGAAAAATTGATCAATTTGGGTCAAAAAATGACTCTAGCTCAATTTTGACAACGGATTCGAATTCGTCTCGAAAAATTGACTAACTAGCACCAGCCCCGACGCCGTAGCTCTCCGAAAATTTTTTCGCCCCAAAAAATGCATGATGTATAGTATGGAGAAATTTTCAAAATTTGAGAAAATCAAAAATTTCGATTTCATGAGTTTTTCTTACTCAATTTTTCACGCTGAGTTCGAATTCGCTGTTGCAATTTGGCGGCGACCCTCCGTTCCCGAGATACCCTCGAAAAAGTTGGAAAAATTGATCAATTTGGGTCAAAAAAGGCTCTGCTCAATTTTGACAACGGATTCGAATTCGTCTCGAAAAATTGACTAACTAGCACCAGCCCCGACGCCGTAGCTCTCCGAAAATTTTTTCGCCCCAAAAAATGCATGATGTATAGTATGGAGAAATTTTCAAAATTTGAGAAAATCAAAAATTTCGATTTCATGAGTTTTCTTACTCAATTTTTCACGCTGAGTTCGAATTCGCTGTTGCAATTTGGCGGCGACCCTCCGTTCCCGAGATACCCTCGAAAAAGTTGGAAAAATTGATCAATTTGGGTCAAAAAATGACTCTAGCTCAATTTTGACAACGGATTCGAATTCGTCTCGAAAAATTGACTAACTAGCACCAGCCCCGACGCCGTAGCTCTCCGAAAATTTTTTCGCCCCAAAAAATGCATGATGTATATAGTATGGAGAAATTTTCAAAATTTGAGAAAATCAAAAATTTCGATTTCATGAGTGTTTCTTACTCAATTTTTCACGCTGAGTTCGAATTCGCTGTTGCAATTTGGCGGCGACCCTCCGTTCCCGAGATACCCTCGAAAAAGTTGGAAAAATTGATCAATTTGGGTCAAAAAAGGACTCCTGCTCAATTTTGACAACGGATTCGAATTCGTCTCGAAAAATTGACTAACTAGCACCAGCCCCGACGCCGTAGCTCTCCGAAAATTTTTTCGCCCCAAAAAATGCATGATGTATATATATGGAGAAATTTTCAAAATTTGAGAAAATCAAAAATTTCGATTTCATGAGTTTTTCTTACTCAATTTTTCACGCTGAGTTCGAATTCGCTGTTGCAATTTGGCGGCGACCCTCCGTTCCCGAGATACCCTCGAAAAAGTTGGAAAAATTGATCAATTTGGGTCAAAAAATGACTCTAGCTCAATTTTGACAACGGATTCGAATTCGTCTCGAAAAATTGACTAACTAGCACCAGCCCCGACGCCGTAGCTCTCCGAAAATTTTTTCGCCCCAAAAAATGCATGATGTATAGTATGGAGAAATTTTCAAAATTTGAGAAAATCAAAAATTTCGATTTCATGAGTTTTTCTTACTCAATTTTTCACGCTGAGTTCGAATTCGCTGTTGCAATTTGGCGGCGACCCTCCGTTCCCGAGATACCCTCGAAAAAGTTGGAAAAATTGATCAATTTGGGTCAAAAAGGACTCTAGCTCAATTTTGACAACGGATTCGAATTCGTCTCGAAAAATTGACTAACTAGCACCAGCCCCGACGCCGTAGCTCTCCGAAAATTTTTTCGCCCCAAAAAATGCATGATGTATAGTATGGAGAAATTTTCAAAATTTGAGAAAATCAAAAATTTCGATTTCATGAGTTTTTCTTACTCAATTTTTCACGCTGAGTTCGAATTCGCTGTTGCAATTTGGCGGCGACCCTCCGTTCCCGAGATACCCTCGAAAAAGTTGGAAAAATTGATCAATTTGGGTCAAAAAATGACTCTAGCTCAATTTTGACAACGGATTCGAATTCGTCTCGAAAAATTGACTAACTAGCACCAGCCCCGACGCCGTAGCTCTCCGAAAATTTTTTCGCCCCAAAAAATGCATGATGTATAGTATGGAGAAATTTTCAAAATTTGAGAAAATCAAAAATTTCGATTTCATGAGTGTTTCTTACTCAATTTTTCACGCTGAGTTCGAATTCGCTGTTGCAATTTGGCGGCGACCCTCCGTTCCCGAGATACCCTCGAAAAAGTTGGAAAAATTGATCAATTTGGGTCAAAAAATGACTCTAGCTCAATTTTGACAACGGATTCGAATTCGTCTCGAAAAATTGACTAACTAGCACCAGCCCCGACGCCGTAGCTCTCCGAAAATTTTTTCGCCCCAAAAAATGCATGATGTATAGTATGGAGAAATTTTCAAAATTTGAGAAAATCAAAAATTTCGATTTCATGAGTTTTTCTTACTCAATTTTTCACGCTGAGTTCGAATTCGCTGTTGCAATTTGGCGGCGACCCTCCGTTCCCGAGATACCCTCGAAAAAGTTGGAAAAATTGATCAATTTGGGTCAAAAAAGGCTCTAGCTCAATTTTGACAACGGATTCGAATTCGTCTCGAAAAATTGACTAACTAGCACCAGCCCCGACGCCGTAGCTCTCCGAAAATTTTTTCGCCCCAAAAAATGCATGATGTATAGTATGGAGAAATTTTCAAAATTTGAGAAAATCAAAAATTTCGATTTCATGAGTGTTTCTTACTCAATTTTTCACGCTGAGTTCGAATTCGCTGTTGCAATTTGGCGGCGACCCTCCGTTCCCGAGATACCCTCGAAAAAGTTGGAAAAATTGATCAATTTGGGTCAAAAAATGACTCTAGCTCAATTTTGACAACGGATTCGAATTCGTCTCGAAAAATTGACTAACTAGCACCAGCCCCGACGCCGTAGCTCTCCGAAAATTTTTTCGCCCCAAAAAATGCATGATGTATAGTATAGTATGGAAAATTTCAAAATTTGAGAAAATCAAAAATTTCGATTTCATGAGTGTTTCTTACTCAATTTTTCACGCTGAGTTCGAATTCGCTGTTGCAATTTGGCGGCGACCCTCCGTTCCCGAGATACCCTCGAAAAAGTTGAAAAATTGATCAATTTGGGTCAAAAAATGCTCCTGCTCAATTTTGACAACGGATTCGAATTCGTCTCGAAAAATTGACTAACTAGCACCAGCCCCGACGCCGTAGCTCTCCGAAAATTTTTTCGCCCCAAAAAATGCATGATGTATAGTATGGAGAAATTTTCAAAATTTGAGAAAATCAAAAATTTCGATTTCATGAGTTTTTCTTACTCAATTTTTCACGCTGAGTTCGAATTCGCTGTTGCAATTTGGCGGCGACCCTCCGTTCCCGAGATACCCTCGAAAAAGTTGGAAAAATTGATCAATTGGGTCAAAAAAGGCTCCTAGCTCAATTTTGACAACGGATTCGAATTCGTCTCGAAAAATTGACTAACTAGCACCAGCCCCGACGCCGTAGCTCTCCGAAAATTTTTTCGCCCAAAAAATGCATGATGTATAGTATGGAGAAATTTTCAAAATTTGAGAAAATCAAAAATTTCGATTTCATGAGTGTTTCTTACTCAATTTTTCACGCTGAGTTCGAATTCGCTGTTGCAATTTGGCGGCGACCCTCCGTTCCCGAGATACCCTCGAAAAAGTTGGAAAAATTGATCAATTTGGGTCAAAAAATGCTCCTGCTCAATTTTGACAACGGATTCGAATTCGTCTCGAAAAATTGACTAACTAGCACCAGCCCCGACGCCGTAGCTCTCCGAAAATTTTTTCGCCCCAAAAAATGCATGATGTATAGTATGGAGAAATTTTCAAAATTTGAGAAAATCAAAAATTTCGATTTCATGAGTGTTTCTTACTCAATTTTTCACGCTGAGTTCGAATTCGCTGTTGCAATTTGGCGGCGACCCTCCGTTCCCGAGATACCCTCGAAAAAGTTGGAAAAATTGATCAATTTGGGTCAAAAAATGACTCTAGCTCAATTTTGACAACGGATTCGAATTCGTCTCGAAAAATTGACTAACTAGCACCAGCCCCGACGCCGTAGCTCTCCGAAAATTTTTTCGCCCCAAAAAATGCATGATGTATAGTATGGAGAAATTTTCAAAATTTGAGAAAATCAAAAATTTCGATTTCATGATTTTTCTTACTCAATTTTTCACGCTGAGTTCGAATTCGCTGTTGCAATTTGGCGGCGACCCTCCGTTCCCGAGATACCCTCGAAAAAGTTGGAAAAATTGATCAATTTGGGTCAAAAAAGGCTCCTGCTCAATTTTGACAACGGATTCGAATTCGTCTCGAAAAATTGACTAACTAGCACCAGCCCCGACGCCGTAGCTCTCCGAAAATTTTTTCGCCCCAAAAAATGCATGATGTATAGTATGGAGAAATTTTCAAAATTTGAGAAAATCAAAAATTTCGATTTCATGAGTTTTTCTTACTCAATTTTTCACGCTGAGTTCGAATTCGCTGTTGCAATTTGGCGGCGACCCTCCGTTCCCGAGATACCCTCGAAAAAGTTGGAAAAATTGATCAATTTGGGTCAAAAAATGACTCTAGCTCAATTTTGACAACGGATTCGAATTCGTCTCGAAAAATTGACTAACTAGCACCAGCCCCGACGCCGTAGCTCTCCGAAAATTTTTTCGCCCCAAAAAATGCATGATGTATAGTATGGAGAAATTTTCAAAATTTGAGAAAATCAAAAATTTCGAATTCATGAGTGTTTCTTACTCAATTTTTCACGCTGAGTTCGAATTCGCTGTTGCAATTTGGCGGCGACCCTCCGTTCCCGAGATACCCTCGAAAAAGTTGGAAAAATTGATCAATTTGGGTCAAAAAATGGCTCTGCTCAATTTTGACAACGGATTCGAATTCGTCTCGAAAAATTGACTAACTAGCACCAGCCCCGACGCCGTAGCTCTCCGAAAATTTTTTCGCCCCAAAAAATGCATGATGTATAGTATGGAGAAATTTTCAAAATTTGAGAAAATCAAAAATTTCGATTCATCAGAGTTTTCTTACTCAATTTTTCACGCTGAGTTCGAATTCGCTGTTGCAATTTGGCGGCGACCCTCCGTTCCCGAGATACCCTCGAAAAAGTTGGAAAAATTGATCAATTTGGGTCAAAAAATGACTCTAGCTCAATTTTGACAACGGATTCGAATTCGTCTCGAAAAATTGACTAACTAGCACCAGCCCCGACGCCGTAGCTCTCCGAAAATTTTTTCGCCCCAAAAAATGCATGATGTATAGTATGGAGAAATTTTCAAAATTTGAGAAAATCAAAAATTTCGATTTCATGAGTTTTTCTTACTCAATTTTTCACGCTGAGTTCGAATTCGCTGTTGCAATTTGGCGGCGACCCTCCGTTCCCGAGATACCCTCGAAAAAGTTGGAAAAATTGATCAATTTGGGTCAAAAAACTCTCCTAGCTCAATTTTGACAACGGATTCGAATTCGTCTCGAAAAATTGACTAACTAGCACCAGCCCCGACGCCGTAGCTCTCCGAAAATTTTTTCGCCCCAAAAAATGCATGATGTATAGTATGGAGAAATTTTCAAAATTTGAGAAAATCAAAAATTTCGATTTCATGAGTGTTTCTTACTCAATTTTTCACGCTGAGTTCGAATTCGCTGTTGCAATTTGGCGGCGACCCTCCGTTCCCGAGATACCCTCGAAAAAGTTGGAAAAATTGATCAATTTGGGTCAAAAAAGGCTCCTGCTCAATTTTGACAACGGATTCGAATTCGTCTCGAAAAATTGACTAACTAGCACCAGCCCCGACGCCGTAGCTCTCCGAAAATTTTTTCGCCCCAAAAAATGCATGATGTATAGTATGGAGAAATTTTCAAAATTTGAGAAAATCAAAAATTTCGATTTCATGAGTTTTTCTTACTCAATTTTTCACGCTGAGTTCGAATTCGCTGTTGCAATTTGGCGGCGACCCTCCGTTCCTGAGATACCCTCGAAAAAGTTGGAAAAATTGATCAATTTGGGTCAAAAAAGGCTCTGCTCAATTTTGACAACGGATTCGAATTCGTCTCGAAAAATTGACTAACTAGCACCAGCCCCGACGCCGTAGCTCTCCGAAAATTTTTTCGCCCCAAAAAATGCATGATGTATAGTATGGAGAAATTTTCAAAATTTGAGAAAATCAAAAATTTCGATTTCATGAGTTTTTCTTACTCAATTTTTCACGCTGAGTTCGAATTCGCTGTTGCAATTTGGCGGCGACCCTCCGTTCCCGAGATACCCTCGAAAAAGTTGGAAAAATTGATCAATTTGGGTCAAAAAATGACTCTAGCTCAATTTTGACAACGGATTCGAATTCGTCTCGAAAAATTGACTAACTAGCACCAGCCCCGACGCGCCGTAGCTCTCCGAAAATTTTTTCGCCCCAAAAAATGCATGATGTATAGTATGGAGAAATTTTCAAAATTTGAGAAAATCAAAAATTTCGATTTCATGAGTGTTTCTTACTCAATTTTTCACGCTGAGTTCGAATTCGCTGTTGCAATTTGGCGGCGACCCTCCGTTCCCGAGATACCCTCGAAAAAGTTGGAAAAATTGATCAATTTGGTCAAAAAATGCTCTAGCTCAATTTTGACAACGGATTCGAATTCGTCTCGAAAAATTGACTAACTAGCACCAGCCCCGACGCCGTAGCTCTCCGAAAATTTTTTCGCCCCAAAAAATGCATGATGTATAGTATGGAGAAATTTTCAAAATTTGAGAAAATCAAAAATTTCGATTTCATGAGTTTTTCTTACTCAATTTTTCACGCTGAGTTCGAATTCGCTGTTGCAATTTGGCGGCGACCCTCCGTTCCCGAGATACCCTCGAAAAAGTTGGAAAAATTGATCAATTTGGGTCAAAAAATGCTCTGCTCAATTTTGACAACGGATTCGAATTCGTCTCGAAAAATTGACTAACTAGCACCAGCCCCGACGCCGTAGCTCTCCGAAAATTTTTTCGCCCCAAAAAATGCATGATGTATAGTATGGAGAAATTTTCAAAATTTGAGAAAATCAAAAATTTCGAATTTCATGAGTGTTTTCTTACTCAATTTTTCACGCTGAGTTCGAATTCGCTGTTGCAATTTGGCGGCGACCCTCCGTTCCCGAGATACCCTCGAAAAAGTTGGAAAAATTGATCAATTTGGTCAAAAAAGGCTCCTGCTCAATTTTGACAACGGATTCGAATTCGTCTCGAAAAATTGACTAACTAGCACCAGCCCCGACGCCGTAGCTCTCCGAAAATTTTTTCGCCCCAAAAAATGCATGATGTATAGTATGGAGAAATTTTCAAAATTTGAGAAAATCAAAAATTTCGATTTCATGAGTTTTTCTTACTCAATTTTTCACGCTGAGTTCGAATTCGCTGTTGCAATTTGGCGGCGACCCTCCGTTCCCGAGATACCCTCGAAAAAGTTGGAAAAATTGATCAATTTGGGTCAAAAAGGCTCCTGCTCAATTTTGACAACGGATTCGAATTCGTCTCGAAAAATTGACTAACTAGCACCAGCCCCGACGCCGTAGCTCTCCGAAAATTTTTTCGCCCCAAAAAATGCATGATGTATAGTATGGAGAAATTTTCAAAATTTGAGAAAATCAAAAATTTCGATTTCATGAGTTTTTCTTACTCAATTTTTCACGCTGAGTTCGAATTCGCTGTTGCAATTTGGCGGCGACCCTCCGTTCCGAGATACCCTCGAAAAAGTTGGAAAAATTGATCAATTTGGGTCAAAAAGGCTCCTGCTCAATTTTGACAACGGATTCGAATTCGTCTCGAAAAATTGACTAACTAGCACCAGCCCCGACGCCGTAGCTCTCCGAAAATTTTTTCGCCCCAAAAAATGCATGATGTATAGTATGGAGAAATTTTCAAAATTTGAGAAAATCAAAAATTTCGAATTCATGAGTGTTTCTTACTCAATTTTTCACGCTGAGTTCGAATTCGCTGTTGCAATTTGGCGGCGACCCTCCGTTCCCGAGATACCCTCGAAAAAGTTGGAAAAATTGATCAATTTGGGTCAAAAAAGGCTCTGCTCAATTTTGACAACGGATTCGAATTCGTCTCGAAAAATTGACTAACTAGCACCAGCCCCGACGCCGTAGCTCTCCGAAAATTTTTTCGCCCCAAAAAATGCATGATGTATAGTATGGAGAAATTTTCAAAATTTGAGAAAATCAAAAATTTCGATTTCATGAGTTTTCTTACTCAATTTTTCACGCTGAGTTCGAATTCGCTGTTGCAATTTGGCGGCGACCCTCCGTTCCCGAGATACCCTCGAAAAAGTTGGAAAAATTGATCAATTGGGTCAAAAAGGCTCCTGCTCAATTTTGACAACGGATTCGAATTCGTCTCGAAAAATTGACTAACTAGCACCAGCCCCGACGCCGTAGCTCTCCGAAAATTTTTTCGCCCCAAAAAATGCATGATGTATAGTATGGAGAAATTTTCAAAATTTGAGAAAATCAAAAATTTCGATTTCATGAGTTTTCTTACTCAATTTTTCACGCTGAGTTCGAATTCGCTGTTGCAATTTGGCGGCGACCCTCCGTTCCCGAGATACCCTCGAAAAAGTTGGAAAAATTGATCAATTTGGGTCAAAAAATGACTCTAGCTCAATTTTGACAACGGATTCGAATTCGTCTCGAAAAATTGACTAACTAGCACCAGCCCGACGCCGTAGCTCTCCGAAAATTTTTTCGCCCCAAAAAATGCATGATGTATAGTATGGAGAAATTTTCAAAATTTGAGAAAATCAAAAATTTCGATTTCATGAGTTTTTCTTACTCAATTTTTCACGCTGAGTTCGAATTCGCTGTTGCAATTTGGCGGCGACCCTCCGTTCCCGAGATACCCTCGAAAAAGTTGGAAAAATTGATCAATTTGGGTCAAAAAATGACTCTAGCTCAATTTTGACAACGGATTCGAATTCGTCTCGAAAAATTGACTAACTAGCACCAGCCCCGACGCCGTAGCTCTCCGAAAATTTTTTCGCCCCAAAAAATGCATGATGTATAGTATGGAGAAATTTTCAAAATTTGAGAAAATCAAAAATTTCGATTTCATGAGTTTTTCTTACTCAATTTTTCACGCTGAGTTCGAATTCGCTGTTGCAATTTGGCGGCGACCCTCCGTTCCCGAGATACCCTCGAAAAAGTTGGAAAAATTGATCAATTTGGGTCAAAAAATGACTCTAGCTCAATTTTGACAACGGATTCGAATTCGTCTCGAAAAATTGACTAACTAGCACCAGCCCCGACGCCGTAGCTCTCCGAAAATTTTTTCGCCCCAAAAAATGCATGATGTATAGTATGGAGAAATTTTCAAAATTTGAGAAAATCAAAAATTTCGATTTCATGAGTTTTTCTTACTCAATTTTTCACGCTGAGTTCGAATTCGCTGTTGCAATTTGGCGGCGACCCTCCGTTCCCGAGATACCCTCGAAAAAGTTGGAAAAATTGATCAATTTGGGTCAAAAAAGGCTCCTGCTCAATTTTGACAACGGATTCGAATTCGTCTCGAAAAATTGACTAACTAGCACCAGCCCCGACGCCGTAGCTCTCCGAAAATTTTTTCGCCCCAAAAAATGCATGATGTATAGTATGGAGAAATTTTCAAAATTTGAGAAAATCAAAAATTTCGATTTCATGAGTTTTTCTTACTCAATTTTTCACGCTGAGTTCGAATTCGCTGTTGCAATTTGGCGGCGACCCTCCGTTCCCGAGATACCCTCGAAAAAGTTGGAAAAATTGATCAATTTGGGTCAAAAAATGACTCTAGCTCAATTTTGACAACGGATTCGAATTCGTCTCGAAAAATTGACTAACTAGCACCAGCCCCGACGCCGTAGCTCTCCGAAAATTTTTTCGCCCCAAAAAATGCATGATGTATAGTATGGAGAAATTTTCAAAATTTGAGAAAATCAAAAATTTCGATTTCATGAGTTTTTCTTACTCAATTTTTCACGCTGAGTTCGAATTCGCTGTTGCAATTTGGCGGCGACCCTCCGTTCCCGAGATACCCTCGAAAAAGTTGGAAAAATTGATCAATTTGGGTCAAAAAATGCTCTAGCTCAATTTTGACAACGGATTCGAATTCGTCTCGAAAAATTGACTAACTAGCACCAGCCCCGACGCCGTAGCTCTCCGAAAATTTTTTCGCCCCAAAAAATGCATGATGTATAGTATGGAGAAATTTTCAAAAATTTGAGAAAATCAAAAATTTCGATTTCATGAGTTTTTCTTACTCAATTTTTCACGCTGAGTTCGAATTCGCTGTTGCAATTTGGCGGCGACCCTCCGTTCCCGAGATACCCTCGAAAAAGTTGGAAAAATTGATCAATTTGGGTCAAAAAAGGACTCTAGCTCAATTTTGACAACGGATTCGAATTCGTCTCGAAAAATTGACTAACTAGCACCAGCCCCGACGCCGTAGCTCTCCGAAAATTTTTTCGCCCCAAAAAATGCATGATGTATAGTATGGAGAAATTTTCAAAATTTGAGAAAATCAAAAATTTCGATTTCATGAGTTTTTCTTACTCAATTTTTCACGCTGAGTTCGAATTCGCTGTTGCAATTTGGCGGCGACCCTCCGTTCCCGAGATACCCTCGAAAAAGTTGGAAAAATTGATCAATTTGGGTCAAAAAATGACTCTAGCTCAATTTTGACAACGGATTCGAATTCGTCTCGAAAAATTGACTAACTAGCACCAGCCCCGACGCCGTAGCTCTCCGAAAATTTTTTCGCCCCAAAAAATGCATGATGTATAGTATATGAGAAATTTTCAAAATTTGAGAAAATCAAAAATTTCGAATTCATGAGTGTTTCTTACTCAATTTTTCACGCTGAGTTCGAATTCGCTGTTGCAATTTGGCGGCGACCCTCCGTTCCCGAGATACCCTCGAAAAAGTTGGAAAAATTGATCAATTTGGGTCAAAAAAGGCTCTGCTCAATTTTGACAACGGATTCGAATTCGTCTCGAAAAATTGACTAACTAGCACCAGCCCCGACGCCGTAGCTCTCCGAAAATTTTTTCGCCCCAAAAAATGCATGATGTATAGTATGGAGAAATTTTCAAAATT
This sequence comes from Acanthococcus lagerstroemiae, assembly GCA_031841125.1. Classification (NCBI taxonomy): domain Eukaryota; kingdom Metazoa; phylum Arthropoda; class Insecta; order Hemiptera; family Eriococcidae; genus Acanthococcus; species Acanthococcus lagerstroemiae. Next base: position 46,914 of record JAJSSI010000094.1, on the reverse strand, counting down.
TGAGAAAATCAAAAATTTCGATTTCATGAGTTTTCTTACTCAATTTTTCACGCTGAGTTCGAATTCGCTGTTGCAATTTGGCGGCGACCCTCCGTTCCCGAGATACCCTCGAAAAAGTTGGAAAAATTGATCAATTTGGGTCAAAAAATGCTCTAGCTCAATTTTGACAACGGATTCGAATTCGTCTCGAAAAATTGACTAACTAGCACCAGCCCCGACGCCGTAGCTCTCCGAAAATTTTTTCGCCCCAAAAAATGCATGATGTATAGTATGGAGAAATTTTCAAAATTTGAGAAAATCAAAAATTTCGATTTCATGAGTTTTTCTTACTCAATTTTTCACGCTGAGTTCGAATTCGCTGTTGCAATTTGGCGGCGACCCTCCGTTCCCGAGATACCCTCGAAAAAGTTGGAAAAATTGATCAATTTGGGTCAAAAAAGGCTCTAGCTCAATTTTGACAACGGATTCGAATTCGTCTCGAAAAATTGACTAACTAGCACCAGCCCCGACGCCGTAGCTCTCCGAAAATTTTTTCGCCCCAAAAAATGCATGATGTATAGTATGGAGAAATTTTCAAAATTTGAGAAAATCAAAAATTTCGATTTCATGAGTTTTTCTTACTCAATTTTTCACGCTGAGTTCGAATTCGCTGTTGCAATTTGGCGGCGACCCTCCGTTCCCGAGATACCCTCGAAAAAGTTGGAAAAATTGATCAATTTGGGTCAAAAAATGACTCTAGCTCAATTTTGACAACGGATTCGAATTCGTCTCGAAAAATTGACTAACTAGCACCAGCCCCGACGCCGTAGCTCTCCGAAAATTTTTTCGCCCCAAAAAATGCATGATGTATAGTATGGAGAAATTTTCAAAATTTGAGAAAATCAAAAATTTCGATTTCATGAGTTTTTCTTACTCAATTTTTCACGCTGAGTTCGAATTCGCTGTTGCAATTTGGCGGCGACCCTCCGTTCCCGAGATACCCTCGAAAAAGTTGGAAAAATTGATCAATTTGGGTCAAAAAAGACTCTGCTCAATTTTGACAACGGATTCGAATTCGTCTCGAAAAATTGACTAACTAGCACCAGCCCCGACGCCGTAGCTCTCCGAAAATTTTTTCGCCCCAAAAAATGCATGATGTATAGTATGGAGAAATTTTCAAAATTTGAGAAAATCAAAAATTTCGATTTCATGAGTTTTTCTTACTCAATTTTTCACGCTGAGTTCGAATTCGCTGTTGCAATTTGGCGGCGACCCTCCGTTCCCGAGATACCCTCGAAAAAGTTGGAAAAATTGATCAATTTGGGTCAAAAAATGACTCTAGCTCAATTTTGACAACGGATTCGAATTCGTCTCGAAAAATTGACTAACTAGCACCAGCCCCGACGCCGTAGCTCTCCGAAAATTTTTTCGCCCCAAAAAATGCATGATGTATAGTATGGAGAAATTTTCAAAATTTGAGAAAATCAAAAATTTCGAATTCATGAGTTTTTCTTACTCAATTTTTCACGCTGAGTTCGAATTCGCTGTTGGAGTTTGGCGGCGACCCTCCGGTTCCGAGAGCCCCTCGAAAAAGTTGGAAAAATTGATCAATTTGGGTCAAAAAATGACTAGCTCAATTTTGACAACGGATTCGAATTCGTCTCGAAAAATTGACTAACTAGCACCAGCCCCGACGCCGTAGCTCTCCGAAAATTTTTTCGCCCCAAAAAATGCATGATGTATAGTATGGAGAAATTTTCAAAATTTGAGAAAATCAAAAATTTCGATTTCATGAGTTTTTCTTACTCAATTTTTCACGCTGAGTTCGAATTCGCTGTTGCAATTTGGCGGCGACCCTCCGTTCCTGAGATACCCTCGAAAAAGTTGGAAAAATTGATCAATTTGGGTCAAAAAAGGCTCTGCTCAATTTTGACAACGGATTCGAATTCGTCTCGAAAAATTGACTAACTAGCACCAGCCCCGACGCCGTAGCTCTCCGAAAATTTTTTCGCCCCAAAAAATGCATGATGTATAGTATGGAGAAATTTTCAAAATTTGAGAAAATCAAAAATTTCGATTTCATGAGTTTTTCTTACTCAATTTTCACGCTGAGTTCGAATTCGCTGTTGCAATTTGGCGGCGACCCTCCGTTCCCGAGATACCCTCGAAAAAGTTGGAAAAATTGATCAATTTGGGTCAAAAAGGCTCTGCTCAATTTTGACAACGGATTCGAATTCGTCTCGAAAAATTGACTAACTAGCACCAGCCCCGACGCCGTAGCTCTCCGAAAATTTTTTCGCCCCAAAAAATGCATGATGTATAGTATGGAGAAATTTTCAAAATTTGAGAAAATCAAAAATTTCGATTTCATGAGTTTTTCTTACTCAATTTTTCACGCTGAGTTCGAATTCGCTGTTGCAATTTGGCGGCGACCCTCCGTTCCCGAGATACCCTCGAAAAAGTTGGAAAAATTGATCAATTTGGGTCAAAAAATGACTCTGCTCAATTTTGACAACGGATTCGAATTCGTCTCGAAAAATTGACTAACTAGCACCAGCCCCGACGCCGTAGCTCTCCGAAAATTTTTTCGCCCCAAAAAATGCATGATGTATAGTATGGAGAAATTTTCAAAATTTGAGAAAATCAAAAATTTCGATTTCATGAGTTTTTCTTACTCAATTTTTCACGCTGAGTTCGAATTCGCTGTTGCAATTTGGCGGCGACCCTCCGTTCCCGAGATACCCTCGAAAAAGTTGGAAAAATTGATCAATTTGGGTCAAAAAAGCTCCTGCTCAATTTTGACAACGGATTCGAATTCGTCTCGAAAAATTGACTAACTAGCACCAGCCCCGACGCCGTAGCTCTCCGAAAATTTTTTCGCCCCAAAAAATGCATGATGTATAGTATGGAGAAATTTTCAAAATTTGAGAAAATCAAAAATTTCGATTTCATGAGTTTTTCTTACTCAATTTTTCACGCTGAGTTCGAATTCGCTGTTGCAATTTGGCGGCGACCCTCCGTTCCCGAGATACCCTCGAAAAAGTTGGAAAAATTGATCAATTTGGGTCAAAAAATGACTCTAGCTCAATTTTGACAACGGATTCGAATTCGTCTCGAAAAATTGACTAACTAGCACCAGCCCCGACGCCGTAGCTCTCCGAAAATTTTTTCGCCCCAAAAAATGCATGATGTATAGTATGGAGAAATTTTCAAAATTTGAGAAAATCAAAAATTTCGAATTCATGAGTGTTTCTTACTCAATTTTTCACGCTGAGTTCGAATTCGCTGTTGCAATTTGGCGGCGACCCTCCGTTCCCGAGATACCCTCGAAAAAGTTGGAAAAATTGATCAATTTGGGTCAAAAAATGACTCCTGCTCAATTTTGACAACGGATTCGAATTCGTCTCGAAAAATTGACTAACTAGCACCAGCCCCGACGCCGTAGCTCTCCGAAAATTTTTTCGCCCCAAAAAATGCATGATGTATAGTATGGAGAAATTTTCAAAATTTGAGAAAATCAAAAATTTCGATTTCATGAGTTTTTCTTACTCAATTTTTCACGCTGAGTTCGAATTCGCTGTTGCAATTTGGCGGCGACCCTCCGTTCCCGAGATACCCTCGAAAAAGTTGGAAAAATTGATCAATTTGGGTCAAAAAAGACTCTAGCTCAATTTTGACAACGGATTCGAATTCGTCTCGAAAAATTGACTAACTAGCACCAGCCCCGACGCCGTAGCTCTCCGAAAATTTTTTCGCCCCAAAAAATGCATGATGTATAGTATGGAGAAATTTTCAAAATTTGAGAAAATCAAAAATTTCGATTTCATGAGTTTTTCTTACTCAATTTTTCACGCTGAGTTCGAATTCGCTGTTGCAATTTGGCGGCGACCCTCCGTTCCTGAGATACCCTCGAAAAAGTTGGAAAAATTGATCAATTTGGGTCAAAAAATGACTCCTGCTCAATTTTGACAACGGATTCGAATTCGTCTCGAAAAATTGACTAACTAGCACCAGCCCCGACGCCGTAGCTCTCCGAAAATTTTTTCGCCCCAAAAAATGCATGATGTATAGTATGGAGAAATTTTCAAAATTTGAGAAAATCAAAAATTTCGATTTCATGAGTTTTCTTACTCAATTTTTCACGCTGAGTTCGAATTCGCTGTTGCAATTTGGCGGCGACCCTCCGTTCCCGAGATACCCTCGAAAAAGTTGGAAAAATTGATCAATTTGGGTCAAAAAATGACTCTAGCTCAATTTTGACAACGGATTCGAATTCGTCTCGAAAAATTGACTAACTAGCACCAGCCCCGACGCCGTAGCTCTCCGAAAATTTTTTCGCCCCAAAAAATGCATGATGTATAGTATGGAGAAATTTTCAAAATTTGAGAAAATCAAAAATTTCGATTTCATGAGTTTTTCTTACTCAATTTTTCACGCTGAGTTCGAATTCGCTGTTGCAATTTGGCGGCGACCCTCCGTTCCCGAGATACCCTCGAAAAAGTTGGAAAAATTGATCAATTTGGGTCAAAAAAGGCTCCTAGCTCAATTTTGACAACGGATTCGAATTCGTCTCGAAAAATTGACTAACTAGCACCAGCCCCGACGCCGTAGCTCTCCGAAAATTTTTTCGCCCCAAAAAATGCATGATGTATAGTATGGAGAAATTTTCAAAATTTGAGAAAATCAAAAATTTCGATTTCATGAGTTTTTCTTACTCAATTTTTCACGCTGAGTTCGAATTCGCTGTTGCAATTTGGCGGCGACCCTCCGTTCCCGAGATACCCTCGAAAAAGTTGGAAAAATTGATCAATTTGGGTCAAAAAATGACTCTAGCTCAATTTTGACAACGGATTCGAATTCGTCTCGAAAAATTGACTAACTAGCACCAGCCCCGACGCCGTAGCTCTCCGAAAATTTTTTCGCCCCAAAAAATGCATGATGTATAGTATGGAGAAATTTTCAAAATTTGAGAAAATCAAAAATTTCGATTTCATGAGTTTTCTTACTCAATTTTTCACGCTGAGTTCGAATTCGCTGTTGCAATTTGGCGGCGACCCTCCGTTCCGAGATACCCTCGAAAAAGTTGGAAAAATTGATCAATTTGAGTCAAAAAAGGCTCCTGCTCAATTTTGACAACGGATTCGAATTCGTCTCGAAAAATTGACTAACTAGCACCAGCCCCGACGCCGTAGCTCTCCGAAAATTTTTTCGCCCCAAAAAATGCATGATGTATAGTATGGAGAAATTTTCAAAATTTGAGAAAATCAAAAATTTCGATTTCATGAGTTTTTCTTACTCAATTTTTCACGCTGAGTTCGAATTCGCTGTTGCAATTTGGCGGCGACCCTCCGTTCCCGAGATACCCTCGAAAAAGTTGGAAAAATTGATCAATTTGGGTCAAAAAATGACTCTAGCTCAATTTTGACAACGGATTCGAATTCGTCTCGAAAAATTGACTAACTAGCACCAGCCCCGACGCCGTAGCTCTCCGAAAATTTTTTCGCCCCAAAAAATGCATGATGTATAGTATGGAGAAATTTTCAAAATTTGAGAAAATCAAAAATTTCGAATTCATGAGTGTTTCTTACTCAATTTTTCACGCTGAGTTCGAATTCGCTGTTGCAATTTGGCGGCGACCCTCCGTTCCCGAGATACCCTCGAAAAAGTTGGAAAAATTGATCAATTTGGGTCAAAAAATGACCTAGCTCAATTTTGACAACGGATTCGAATTCGTCTCGAAAAATTGACTAACTAGCACCAGCCCCGACGCCGTAGCTCTCCGAAAATTTTTTCGCCCCAAAAAATGCATGATGTATAGTATGGAGAAATTTTCAAAATTTGAGAAAATCAAAAATTTCGATTTCATGAGTTTTTCTTACTCAATTTTTCACGCTGAGTTCGAATTCGCTGTTGCAATTTGGCGGCGACCCTCCGTTCCCGAGATACCCTCGAAAAAGTTGGAAAAATTGATCAATTTGGGTCAAAAAAGGCTCTGCTCAATTTTGACAACGGATTCGAATTCGTCTCGAAAAATTGACTAACTAGCACCAGCCCCGACGCCGTAGCTCTCCGAAAATTTTTTCGCCCCAAAAAATGCATGATGTATAGTATGGAGAAATTTTCAAAATTTGAGAAAATCAAAAATTTCGATTTCATGAGTTTTTCTTACTCAATTTTTCACGCTGAGTTCGAATTCGCTGTTGCAATTTGGCGGCGACCCTCCGTTCCCGAGATACCCTCGAAAAAGTTGGAAAAATTGATCAATTTGGGTCAAAAAATGCTCTAGCTCAATTTTGACAACGGATTCGAATTCGTCTCGAAAAATTGACTAACTAGCACCAGCCCCGACGCCGTAGCTCTCCGAAAATTTTTTCGCCCCAAAAAATGCATGATGTATAGTATGGAGAAATTTTCAAAATTTGAGAAAATCAAAAATTTCGATTTCATGAGTTTTTCTTACTCAATTTTTCACGCTGAGTTCGAATTCGCTGTTGCAATTTGGCGGCGACCCTCCGTTCCCGAGATACCCTCGAAAAAGTTGGAAAAATTGATCAATTTGGTCAAAAAATGACTCTAGCTCAATTTTGACAACGGATTCGAATTCGTCTCGAAAAATTGACTAACTAGCACCAGCCCCGACGCCGTAGCTCTCCGAAAATTTTTTCGCCCCAAAAAATGCATGATGTATAGTATGGAGAAATTTTCAAAATTTGAGAAAATCAAAAATTTCGATTTCATGAGTTTTTCTTACTCAATTTTTCACGCTGAGTTCGAATTCGCTGTTGCAATTTGGCGGCGACCCTCCGTTCCCGAGATACCCTCGAAAAAGTTGGAAAAATTGATCAATTTGGGTCAAAAAATGCTCCTGCTCAATTTTGACAACGGATTCGAATTCGTCTCGAAAAATTGACTAACTAGCACCAGCCCCGACGCCGTAGCTCTCCGAAAATTTTTTCGCCCCAAAAAATGCATGATGTATAGTATGGAGAAATTTTCAAAATTTGAGAAAATCAAAAATTTCGATTTCATGAGTGTTTCTTACTCAATTTTTCACGCTGAGTTCGAATTCGCTGTTGCAATTTGGCGGCGACCCTCCGTTCCCGAGATACCCTCGAAAAAGTTGGAAAAATTGATCAATTTGGGTCAAAAAAGGCTCCTGCTCAATTTTGACAACGGATTCGAATTCGTCTCGAAAAATTGACTAACTAGCACCAGCCCCGACGCCGTAGCTCTCCGAAAATTTTTTCGCCCCAAAAAATGCATGATGTATAGTATGGAGAAATTTTCAAAATTTGAGAAATTCAAAAATTTCGATTTCATGAGTTTTTCTTACTCAATTTTTCACGCTGAGTTCGAATTCGCTGTTGCAATTTGGCGGCGACCCTCCGTTCCCGAGATACCCTCGAAAAAGTTGGAAAAATTGATCAATTTGGGTCAAAAAATGACTCTAGCTCAATTTTGACAACGGATTCGAATTCGTCTCGAAAAATTGACTAACTAGCACCAGCCCCGACGCCGTAGCTCTCCGAAAATTTTTTCGCCCCAAAAAATGCATGATGTATATATAGTATGGAGAAATTTTCAAAATTTGAGAAAATCAAAAATTTCGATTTCATGAGTGTTTCTTACTCAATTTTTCACGCTGAGTTCGAATTCGCTGTTGCAATTTGGCGGCGACCCTCCGTTCCCGAGATACCCTCGAAAAAGTTGGAAAAATTGATCAATTTGGGTCAAAAAATGACTCTAGCTCAATTTTGACAACGGATTCGAATTCGTCTCGAAAAATTGACTAACTAGCACCAGCCCCGACGCCGTAGCTCTCCGAAAATTTTTTCGCCCCAAAAAATGCATGATGTATAGTATGGAGAAATTTTCAAAATTTGAGAAAATCAAAAATTTCGATTTCATGAGTTTTTCTTACTCAATTTTTCACGCTGAGTTCGAATTCGCTGTTGCAATTTGGCGGCGACCCTCCGTTCCTGAGATACCCTCGAAAAAGTTGGAAAAATTGATCAATTTGGGTCAAAAAAGGCTCCTGCTCAATTTTGACAACGGATTCGAATTCGTCTCGAAAAATTGACTAACTAGCACCAGCCCCGACGCCGTAGCTCTCCGAAAATTTTTTCGCCCCAAAAAATGCATGATGTATAGTATGGAGAAATTTTCAAAATTTGAGAAAATCAAAAATTTCGATTTCATGAGTTTTTCTTACTCAATTTTTCACGCTGAGTTCGAATTCGCTGTTGCAATTTGGCGGCGACCCTCCGTTCCCGAGATACCCTCGAAAAAGTTGGAAAAATTGATCAATTTGGGTCAAAAAAGACTCTGCTCAATTTTGACAACGGATTCGAATTCGTCTCGAAAAATTGACTAACTAGCACCAGCCCCGACGCCGTAGCTCTCCGAAAATTTTTTCGCCCCAAAAAATGCATGATGTATAGTATGGAGAAATTTTCAAAATTTGAGAAAATCAAAAATTTCGATTTCATGAGTGTTTCTTACTCAATTTTTCACGCTGAGTTCGAATTCGCTGTTGCAATTTGGCGGCGACCCTCCGTTCCCGAGATACCCTCGAAAAAGTTGAAAAATTGATCAATTTGGGTCAAAAAAGACTCTGCTCAATTTTGACAACGGATTCGAATTCGTCTCGAAAAATTGACTAACTAGCACCAGCCCCGACGCCGTAGCTCTCCGAAAATTTTTTCGCCCCAAAAAATGCATGATGTATAGTATGGAGAAATTTTCAAAATTTGAGAAAATCAAAAATTTCGATTTCATGAGTTTTTCTTACTCAATTTTTCACGCTGAGTTCGAATTCGCTGTTGCAATTTGGCGGCGACCCTCCGTTCCCGAGATACCCTCGAAAAAGTTGGAAAAATTGATCAATTTGGGTCAAAAAATGCTCTAGCTCAATTTTGACAACGGATTCGAATTCGTCTCGAAAAATTGACTAACTAGCACCAGCCCCGACGCCGTAGCTCTCCGAAAATTTTTTCGCCCCAAAAAATGCATGATGTATAGTATGGAGAAATTTTCAAAATTTGAGAAAATCAAAAATTTCGATTTCATGAGTTTTTCTTACTCAATTTTTCACGCTGAGTTCGAATTCGCTGTTGCAATTTGGCGGCGACCCTCCGTTCCGAGATACCCTCGAAAAAGTTGGAAAAATTGATCAATTTGGGTCAAAAAATGACTCTAGCTCAATTTTGACAACGGATTCGAATTCGTCTCGAAAAATTGACTAACTAGCACCAGCCCCGACGCCGTAGCTCTCCGAAAATTTTTTCGCCCCAAAAAATGCATGATGTATAGTATGGAGAAATTTTCAAAATTTGAGAAAATCAAAAATTTCGATTTCATGAGTTTTTCTTACTCAATTTTTCACGCTGAGTTCGAATTCGCTGTTGCAATTTGGCGGCGACCCTCCGTTCCTGAGATACCCTCGAAAAAGTTGGAAAAATTGATCAATTTGGGTCAAAAAAGGACTCCTAGCTCAATTTTGACAACGGATTCGAATTCGTCTCGAAAAATTGACTAACTAGCACCAGCCCCGACGCCGTAGCTCTCCGAAAATTTTTTCGCCCCAAAAAATGCATGATGTATAGTATGGAGAAATTTTCAAAATTTGAGAAAATCAAAAATTTCGATTTCATGAGTTTTTCTTACTCAATTTTTCACGCTGAGTTCGAATTCGCTGTTGCAATTTGGCGGCGACCCTCCGTTCCCGAGATACCCTCGAAAAAGTTGGAAAAATTGATCAATTTGGGTCAAAAAATGCTCCTGCTCAATTTTGACAACGGATTCGAATTCGTCTCGAAAAATTGACTAACTAGCACCAGCCCCGACGCCGTAGCTCTCCGAAAATTTTTTCGCCCCAAAAAATGCATGATGTATAGTATGGAGAAATTTTCAAAATTTGAGAAAATCAAAAATTTCGATTTCATGAGTTTTTCTTACTCAATTTTTCACGCTGAGTTCGAATTCGCTGTTGCAATTTGGCGGCGACCCTCCGTTCCCGAGATACCCTCGAAAAAGTTGGAAAAATTGATCAATTTGGGTCAAAAAAGGCCTGCTCAATTTTGACAACGGATTCGAATTCGTCTCGAAAAATTGACTAACTAGCACCAGCCCCGACGCCGTAGCTCTCCGAAAATTTTTTCGCCCCAAAAAATGCATGATGTATAGTATGGAGAAATTTTCAAAATTTGAGAAAATCAAAAATTTCGATTTCATGAGTTTTTCTTACTCAATTTTTCACGCTGAGTTCGAATTCGCTGTTGCAATTTGGCGGCGACCCTCCGTTCCCGAGATACCCTCGAAAAAGTTGGAAAAATTGATCAATTTGGGTCAAAAAATGACTCTAGCTCAATTTTGACAACGGATTCGAATTCGTCTCGAAAAATTGACTAACTAGCACCAGCCCCGACGCCGTAGCTCTCCGAAAATTTTTTCGCCCCAAAAAATGCATGATGTATAGTATGGAGAAATTTTCAAAATTTGAGAAAATCAAAAATTTCGATTTCATGAGTTTTTCTTACTCAATTTTTCACGCTGAGTTCGAATTCGCTGTTGCAATTTGGCGGCGACCCTCCGTTCCCGAGATACCCTCGAAAAAGTTGGAAAAATTGATCAATTTTGGGTCAAAAAATGACTCTAGCTCAATTTTGACAACGGATTCGAATTCGTCTCGAAAAATTGACTAACTAGCACCAGCCCCGACGCCGTAGCTCTCCGAAAATTTTTTCGCCCCAAAAAATGCATGATGTATAGTATGGAGAAATTTTCAAAATTTGAGAAAATCAAAAATTTCGATTTCATGAGTTTTTCTTACTCAATTTTTCACGCTGAGTTCGAATTCGCTGTTGCAATTTGGCGGCGACCCTCCGTTCCTGAGATACCCTCGAAAAAGTTGGAAAAATTGATCAATTGGGTCAAAAAATGACTCTAGCTCTCAATTTTGACAACGGATTCGAATTCGTCTCGAAAAATTGACTAACTAGCACCAGCCCCGACGCCGTAGCTCTCCGAAAATTTTTTCGCCCCAAAAAATGCATGATGTATAGTATGGAGAAATTTTCAAAATTTGAGAAAATCAAAAATTTCGATTTCATGAGTTTTTCTTACTCAATTTTTCACGCTGAGTTCGAATTCGCTGTTGCAATTTGGCGGCGACCCTCCGTTCCCGAGATACCCTCGAAAAAGTTGGAAAAATTGATCAATTTGGGTCAAAAAATGACTCTAGCTCAATTTTGACAACGGATTCGAATTCGTCTCGAAAAATTGACTAACTAGCACCAGCCCCGACGCCGTAGCTCTCCGAAAATTTTTTCGCCCCAAAAAATGCATGATGTATAGTATGGAGAAATTTTCAAAATTTGAGAAAATCAAAAATTTCGATTTCATGAGTTTTTCTTACTCAATTTTTCACGCTGAGTTCGAATTCGCTGTTGCAATTTGGCGGCGACCCTCCGTTCCCGAGATACCCTCGAAAAAGTTGGAAAAATTGATCAATTTGGGTCAAAAAATGACTCTGCTCAATTTTGACAACGGATTCGAATTCGTCTCGAAAAATTGACTAACTAGCACCAGCCCCGACGCCGTAGCTCTCCGAAAATTTTTTCGCCCCAAAAAATGCATGATGTATAGTATGGAGAAATTTTCAAAATTTGAGAAAATCAAAAATTTCGATTTCATGAGTTTTTCTTACTCAATTTTTCACGCTGAGTTCGAATTCGCTGTTGCAATTTGGCGGCGACCCTCCGTTCCCGAGATACCCTCGAAAAAGTTGGAAAAATTGATCAATTTGGGTCAAAAAATGCTCCTGCTCAATTTTGACAACGGATTCGAATTCGTCTCGAAAAATTGACTAACTAGCACCAGCCCCGACGCCGTAGCTCTCCGAAAATTTTTTCGCCCCAAAAAATGCATGATGTATAGTATGGAGAAATTTTCAAAATTTGAGAAAATCAAAAATTTCGATTTCATGAGTTTTTCTTACTCAATTTTTCACGCTGAGTTCGAATTCGCTGTTGCAATTTGGCGGCGACCCTCCGTTCCCGAGATACCCTCGAAAAAGTTGGAAAAATTGATCAATTTGGGTCAAAAAGGCTCTGCTCAATTTTGACAACGGATTCGAATTCGTCTCGAAAAATTGACTAACTAGCACCAGCCCCGACGCCGTAGCTCTCCGAAAATTTTTTCGCCCCAAAAAATGCATGATAGTATGGAGAAATTTTCAAAATTTGAGAAAATCAAAAATTTCGATTTCATGAGTTTTTCTTACTCAATTTTTCACGCTGAGTTCGAATTCGCTGTTGCAATTTGGCGGCGACCCTCCGTTCCTGAGATACCCTCGAAAAAGTTGGAAAAATTGATCAATTTGGGTCAAAAAAGGCTCCTGCTCAATTTTGACAACGGATTCGAATTCGTCTCGAAAAATTGACTAACTAGCACCAGCCCCGACGCCGTAGCTCTCCGAAAATTTTTTCGCCCCAAAAAATGCATGATGTATAGTATGGAGAAATTTTCAAAATTTGAGAAAATCAAAAATTTCGATTTCATGAGTTTTCTTACTCAATTTTTCACGCTGAGTTCGAATTCGCTGTTGCAATTTGGCGGCGACCCTCCGTTCCCGAGATACCCTCGAAAAAGTTGGAAAAATTGATCAATTTGGGTCAAAAAATGACTCTAGCTCAATTTTGACAACGGATTCGAATTCGTCTCGAAAAATTGACTAACTAGCACCAGCCCCGACGCCGTAGCTCTCCGAAAATTTTTTCGCCCCAAAAAATGCATGATGTATAGTATGGAGAAATTTTCAAAATTTGAGAAAATCAAAAATTTCGATTTCATGAGTTTTTCTTACTCAATTTTTCACGCTGAGTTCGAAATCGCTGTTGCAATTTGGCGGCGACCCCCGAAACCCGAGCAACGGACGAAAAAATCAAAAATCGACGGCGAACCCTCCGTTCCCGAGATACCCTCGAAAAAGTTGGAAAAATTGATCAATTTGGGTCAAAAAATGACTCTCTGCTCAATTTGACAACGGATTCGAATTCGTCTCGAAAAATTGACTAACTAGCACCAGCCCCGACGCCGTAGCTCTCCGAAAATTTTTTCGCCCAAAAAATGCATGATGTATAGTATGGAGAAATTTTCAAAATTTGAGAAAATCAAAAATTTCGATTTCATGAGTTTTTCTTACTCAATTTTTCACGCTGAGTTCGAATTCGCTGTTGCAATTTGGCGGCGACCCTCCGTTTCCGAGATACCCTCGAAAAAGTTGGAAAAATTGATCAATTTGGGTCAAAAAATGACTCTAGCTCAATTTTGACAACGGATTCGAATTCGTCTCGAAAAATTGATTATCTAGCCCCAGCCCCGACGCCGTAGCTCTCCGAAAATTTTTTCGCCCCAAAAATGCATGATGTATAGTATGGAGAAATTTTCAAAATTTGAGAAAATCAAAAATTTCGATTTCATGAGTTTTTCTTACTCAATTTTTCACGCTGAGTTCGAATTCGCTGTTGCAATTTGGCGGCGACCCTCCGTTCCCGAGATACCCTCGAAAAAGTTGGAAAAATTGATCAATTTGGGTCAAAAAAGGCTCCTGCTCAATTTTGACAACGGATTCGAATTCGTCTCGAAAAATTGACTAACTAGCACCAGCCCCGACGCCGTAGCTCTCCGAAAATTTTTTCGCCCCAAAAAATGCATGATGTATAGTATGGAGAAATTTTCAAAATTTGAGAAAATCAAAAATTTCGATTTCATGAGTTTTTCTTACTCAATTTTTCACGCTGAGTTCGAATTCGCTGTTGCAATTTGGCGGCGACCCTCCGTTCCCGAGATACCCTCGAAAAAGTTGGAAAAATTGATCAATTTGGGTCAAAAAATGCTCTAGCTCAATTTTGACAACGGATTCGAATTCGTCTCGAAAAATTGACTAACTAGCACCAGCCCCGACGCCGTAGCTCTCCGAAAATTTTTCGCCCCAAAAAATGCATGATGTATAGTATGGAGAAATTTTCAAAATTTGAGAAAATCAAAAATTTCGATTTCATGAGTTTTTCTTACTCAATTTTTCACGCTGAGTTCGAATTCGCTGTTGCAATTTGGCGGCGACCCTCCGTTCCTGAGATACCCTCGAAAAAGTTGGAAAAATTGATCAATTTGGGTCAAAAAAGACTCTAGCTCAATTTTGACAACGGATTCGAATTCGTCTCGAAAAATTGACTAACTAGCACCAGCCCCGACGCCGTAGCTCTCCGAAAATTTTTTCGCCCCAAAAAATGCATGATGTATAGTATGGAGAAATTTTCAAAATTTGAGAAAATCAAAAATTTCGATTTCATGAGTTTTTCTTACTCAATTTTTCACGCTGAGTTCGAATTCGCTGTTGCAATTTGGCGGCGACCCTCCGTTCCTGAGATACCCTCGAAAAAGTTGGAAAAATTGATCAATTTGGGTCAAAAATGACTCCTGCTCAATTTTGACAACGGATTCGAATTCGTCTCGAAAAATTGACTAACTAGCACCAGCCCCGACGCCGTAGCTCTCCGAAAATTTTTTCGCCCCAAAAAATGCATGATGTATAGTATGGAGAAATTTTCAAAATTTGAGAAAATCAAAAATTTCGATTTCATGAGTTTTTCTTACTCAATTTTTCACGCTGAGTTCGAATTCGCTGTTGCAATTTGGCGGCGACCCTCCGTTCCTGAGATACCCTCGAAAAAGTTGGAAAAATTGATCAATTTGGGTCAAAAAATGACTCTAGCTCAATTTTGACAACGGATTCGAATTCGTCTCGAAAAATTGACTAACTAGCACCAGCCCCGACGCCGTAGCTCTCCGAAAATTTTTTCGCCCCAAAAAATGCATGATGTATAGTATGGAGAAATTTTCAAAATTTGAGAAAATCAAAAATTTCGATTTCATGAGTGTTTCTTACTCAATTTTTCACGCTGAGTTCGAATTCGCTGTTGCAATTTGGCGGCGACCCTCCGTTCCCGAGATACCCTCGAAAAAGTTGGAAAAATTGATCAATTTGGGTCAAAAAATGACTCTAGCTCAATTTTGACAACGGATTCGAATTCGTCTCGAAAAATTGACTAACTAGCACCACCCCGACGCCGTAGCTCTCCGAAAATTTTTTCGCCCCAAAAAATGCATGATGTATAGTATGGAGAAATTTTCAAAATTTGAGAAAATCAAAAATTTCGATTTCATGAGTTTTTCTTACTCAATTTTTCACGCTGAGTTCGAATTCGCTGTTGCAATTTGGCGGCGACCCTCCGTTCCTGAGATACCCTCGAAAAAGTTGGAAAAATTGATCAATTTGGGTCAAAAAATGCTCCTGCTCAATTTTGACAACGGATTCGAATTCGTCTCGAAAAATTGACTAACTAGCACCAGCCCCGACGCCGTAGCTCTCCGAAAATTTTTTCGCCCCAAAAAATGCATGATGTATAGTATGGAGAAATTTTCAAAATTTGAGAAAATCAAAAATTTCGATTTCATGAGTTTTTCTTACTCAATTTTTCACGCTGAGTTCGAATTCGCTGTTGCAATTTGGCGGCGACCCTCCGTTCCTGAGATACCCTCGAAAAAGTTGGAAAAATTGATCAATTTGGGTCAAAAAAGGCTCTGCTCAATTTTGACAACGGATTCGAATTCGTCTCGAAAAATTGACTAACTAGCACCAGCCCCGACGCCGTAGCTCTCCGAAAATTTTTTCGCCCCAAAAAATGCATGATGTATAGTATGGAGAAATTTTCAAAATTTGAGAAAATCAAAAATTTCGATTTCATGAGTTTTTCTTACTCAATTTTTCACGCTGAGTTCGAATTCGCTGTTGCAATTTGGCGGCGACCCTCCGTTCCCGAGATACCCTCGAAAAAGTTGGAAAAATTGATCAATTTGGGTCAAAAAATGACTCTAGCTCAATTTTGACAACGGATTCGAATTCGTCTCGAAAAATTGACTAACTAGCACCAGCCCCGACGCCGTAGCTCTCCGAAAATTTTTTCGCCCCAAAAAATGCATGATGTATAGTATGGAGAAATTTTCAAAATTTGAGAAAATCAAAAATTTCGATTTCATGAGTGTTTCTTACTCAATTTTTCACGCTGAGTTCGAATTCGCTGTTGCAATTTGGCGGCGACCCTCCGTTCCCGAGATACCCTCGAAAAAGTTGGAAAAATTGATCAATTTGGGTCAAAAAATGACTCTAGCTCAATTTTGACAACGGATTCGAATTCGTCTCGAAAAATTGACTAACTAGCACCAGCCCCGACGCCGTAGCTCTCCGAAAATTTTTTCGCCCAAAAAATGCATGATGTATAGTATGGAGAAATTTTCAAAATTTGAGAAAATCAAAAATTTCGATTTCATGAGTTTTTCTTACTCAATTTTTCACGCTGAGTTCGAATTCGCTGTTGCAATTTGGCGGCGACCCTCCGTTCCTGAGATACCCTCGAAAAAGTTGGAAAAATTGATCAATTTGGGTCAAAAAATGGCTCTGCTCAATTTTGACAACGGATTCGAATTCGTCTCGAAAAATTGACTAACTAGCACCAGCCCCGACGCCGTAGCTCTCCGAAAATTTTTTCGCCCCAAAAAATGCATGATGTATAGTATGGAGAAATTTTCAAAATTTGAGAAAATCAAAAATTTCGATTTCATGAGTTTTTCTTACTCAATTTTTCACGCTGAGTTCGAATTCGCTGTTGCAATTTGGCGGCGACCCTCCGTTCCTGAGATACCCTCGAAAAAGTTGGAAAAATTGATCAATTTGGGTCAAAAAATGACTCTAGCTCAATTTTGACAACGGATTCGAATTCGTCTCGAAAAATTGACTAACTAGCACCAGCCCCGACGCCGTAGCTCTCCGAAAATTTTTTCGCCCCAAAAAATGCATGATGTATAGTATGGAGAAATTTTCAAAATTTGAGAAAATCAAAAATTTCGATTTCATGAGTTTTTCTTACTCAATTTTTCACGCTGAGTTCGAATTCGCTGTTGCAATTTGGCGGCGACCCTCCGTTCCCGAGATACCCTCGAAAAAGTTGGAAAAATTGATCAATTTGGGTCAAAAAATGACTCTGCTCAATTTTGACAACGGATTCGAATTCGTCTCGAAAAATTGACTAACTAGCACCAGCCCCGACGCCGTAGCTCTCCGAAAATTTTTTCGCCCCAAAAAATGCATGATGTATAGTATGGAGAAATTTTCAAAATTTGAGAAAATCAAAAATTTCGATTTCATGAGTTTTTCTTACTCAATTTTTCACGCTGAGTTCGAATTCGCTGTTGCAATTTGGCGGCGACCCTCCGTTCCTGAGATACCCTCGAAAAAGTTGGAAAAATTGATCAATTTGGGTCAAAAAATGACTCTGCTCAATTTTGACAACGGATTCGAATTCGTCTCGAAAAATTGACTAACTAGCACCAGCCCCGACGCCGTAGCTCTCCGAAAATTTTTTCGCCCCAAAAAATGCATGATGTATAGTATGGAGAAATTTTCAAAATTTGAGAAAATCAAAAATTTCGATTTCATGAGTTTTTCTTACTCAATTTTTCACGCTGAGTTCGAATTCGCTGTTGCAATTTGGCGGCGACCCTCCGTTCCTGAGATACCCTCGAAAAAGTTGGAAAAATTGATCAATTTGGGTCAAAAAATGACTCTAGCTCAATTTTGACAACGGATTCGAATTCGTCTCGAAAAATTGACTAACTAGCACCAGCCCCGACGCCGTAGCTCTCCGAAAATTTTTTCGCCCCAAAAAATGCATGATGTATAGTATGGAGAAATTTTCAAAATTTGAGAAAATCAAAAATTTCGATTTCATGAGTTTTTCTTACTCAATTTTTCACGCTGAGTTCGAATTCGCTGTTGCAATTTGGCGGCGACCCTCCGTTCCTGAGATACCCTCGAAAAAGTTGGAAAAATTGATCAATTTGGGTCAAAAAATGACTCTAGCTCAATTTTGACAACGGATTCGAATTCGTCTCGAAAAATTGACTAACTAGCACCAGCCCCGACGCCGTAGCTCTCCGAAAATTTTTTCGCCCAAAAAATGCATGATGTATAGTATGGAGAAATTTTCAAAATTTGAGAAAATCAAAAATTTCGATTTCATGAGTTTTTCTTACTCAATTTTTCACGCTGAGTTCGAATTCGCTGTTGCAATTTGGCGGCGACCCTCCGTTCCCGAGATACCCTCGAAAAAGTTGGAAAAATTGATCAATTTGGGTCAAAAAATGCTCTAGCTCAATTTTGACAACGGATTCGAATTCGTCTCGAAAAATTGACTAACTAGCACCAGCCCCGACGCCGTAGCTCTCCGAAAATTTTTTCGCCCCAAAAAATGCATGATGTATAGTATGGAGAAATTTTCAAAATTTGAGAAAATCAAAAATTTCGATTTCATGAGTTTTTCTTACTCAATTTTTCACGCTGAGTTCGAATTCGCTGTTGCAATTTGGCGGCGACCCTCCGTTCCCGAGATACCCTCGAAAAAGTTGGAAAAATTGATCAATTTGGGTCAAAAAATGACTCTAGCTCAATTTTGACAACGGATTCGAATTCGTCTCGAAAAATTGACTAACTAGCACCAGCCCCGACGCCGTAGCTCTCCGAAAATTTTTTCGCCCCAAAAAATGCATGATGTATAGTATGGAGAAATTTTCAAAATTTGAGAAAATCAAAAATTTCGATTTCATGAGTTTTTCTTACTCAATTTTTCACGCTGAGTTCGAATTCGCTGTTGCAATTTGGCGGCGACCCTCCGTTCCCGAGATACCCTCGAAAAAGTTGGAAAAATTGATCAATTTGGGTCAAAAAAGGCTCCTGCTCAATTTTGACAACGGATTCGAATTCGTCTCGAAAAATTGACTAACTAGCACCAGCCCCGACGCCGTAGCTCTCCGAAAATTTTTTCGCCCCAAAAAATGCATGATGTATAGTATGGAGAAATTTTCAAAATTTGAGAAAATCAAAAATTTCGATTTCATGAGTTTTTCTTACTCAATTTTTCACGCTGAGTTCGAATTCGCTGTTGCAATTTGGCGGCGACCCTCCGTTCCCGAGATACCCTCGAAAAAGTTGGAAAAATTGATCAATTTGGGTCAAAAAATGACTCTAGCTCAATTTTGACAACGGATTCGAATTCGTCTCGAAAAATTGACTAACTAGCACCAGCCCCGACGCCGTAGCTCTCCGAAAATTTTTTCGCCCCAAAAAATGCATGATGTATAGTATGGAGAAATTTTCAAAATTTGAGAAAATCAAAAATTTCGATTTCATGAGTTTTTCTTACTCAATTTTTCACGCTGAGTTCGAATTCGCTGTTGCAATTTGGCGGCGACCCTCCGTTCCCGAGATACCCTCGAAAAAGTTGGAAAAATTGATCAATTTGGGTCAAAAAATGACTCTGCTCAATTTTGACAACGGATTCGAATTCGTCTCGAAAAATTGACTAACTAGCACCAGCCCCGACGCCGTAGCTCTCCGAAAATTTTTTCGCCCCAAAAAATGCATGATGTATAGTATGGAGAAATTTTCAAAATTTGAGAAAATCAAAAATTTCGATTTCATGAGTGTTTCTTACTCAATTTTTCACGCTGAGTTCGAATTCGCTATTGCAATTTGGCGGCGACCCTCCGTTCCCGAGATACCCTCGAAAAAGTTGGAAAAATTGATCAATTTGGGTCAAAAAATGCTCCTGCTCAATTTTGACAACGGATTCGAATTCGTCTCGAAAAATTGACTAACTAGCACCAGCCCCGACGCCGTAGCTCTCCGAAAATTTTTTCGCCCCAAAAAATGCATGATGTATAGTATGGAGAAATTTTCAAAATTTGAGAAAATCAAAAATTTCGATTTCATGAGTTTTTCTTACTCAATTTTTCACGCTGAGTTCGAATTCGCTGTTGCAATTTGGCGGCGACCCTCCGTTCCCGAGATACCCTCGAAAAAGTTGGAAAAATTGATCAATTTGGGTCAAAAAATGACTCTAGCTCAATTTTGACAACGGATTCGAATTCGTCTCGAAAAATTGACTAACTAGCACCAGCCCCGACGCCGTAGCTCTCCGAAAATTTTTTCGCCCCAAAAAATGCATGATGTATAGTATGGAGAAATTTTCAAAATTTGAGAAAATCAAAAATTTCGATTTCATGAGTTTTTCTTACTCAATTTTTCACGCTGAGTTCGAATTCGCTGTTGCAATTTGGCGGCGACCCTCCGTTCCTGAGATACCCTCGAAAAAGTTGGAAAAATTGATCAATTTGGGTCAAAAAATGACTCTAGCTCAATTTTGACAACGGATTCGAATTCGTCTCGAAAAATTGACTAACTAGCACCAGCCCCGACGCCGTAGCTCTCCGAAAATTTTTTCGCCCCAAAAAATGCATGATGTATAGTATGGAGAAATTTTCAAAATTTGAGAAAATCAAAAATTTCGATTTCATGAGTTTTTCTTACTCAATTTTTCACGCTGAGTTCGAATTCGCTGTTGCAATTTGGCGGCGACCCTCCGTTCCTGAGATACCCTCGAAAAAGTTGGAAAAATTGATCAATTTGGGTCAAAAAAGACTCTAGCTCAATTTTGACAACGGATTCGAATTCGTCTCGAAAAATTGACTAACTAGCACCAGCCCCGACGCCGTAGCTCTCCGAAAATTTTTTCGCCCCAAAAAATGCATGATGTATAGTATGGAGAAATTTTCAAAATTTGAGAAAATCAAAAATTTCGATTTCATGAGTTTTTCTTACTCAATTTTTCACGCTGAGTTCGAATTCGCTGTTGCAATTTGGCGGCGACCCTCCGTTCCTGAGATACCCTCGAAAAAGTTGGAAAAATTGATCAATTTGGGTCAAAAAATGACTCTAGCTCAATTTTGACAACGGATTCGAATTCGTCTCGAAAAATTGACTAACTAGCACCAGCCCCGACGCCGTAGCTCTCCGAAAATTTTTTCGCCCCAAAAAATGCATGATGTATAGTATGGAGAAATTTTCAAAATTTGAGAAAATCAAAAATTTCGATTTCATGAGTTTTTCTTACTCAATTTTTCACGCTGAGTTCGAATTCGCTGTTGCAATTTGGCGGCGACCCTCCGTTCCCGAGATACCCTCGAAAAAGTTGGAAAAATTGATCAATTTGGGTCAAAAAATGACTCTGCTCAATTTTGACAACGGATTCGAATTCGTCTCGAAAAATTGACTAACTAGCACCAGCCCCGACGCCGTAGCTCTCCGAAAATTTTTTCGCCCCAAAAAATGCATGATGTATAGTATGGAGAAATTTTCAAAATTTGAGAAAATCAAAAATTTCGATTTCATGAGTTTTTCTTACTCAATTTTTCACGCTGAGTTCGAATTCGCTGTTGCAATTTGGCGGCGACCCTCCGTTCCCGAGATACCCTCGAAAAAGTTGGAAAAATTGATCAATTTGGGTCAAAAAATGACTCTAGCTCAATTTTGACAACGGATTCGAATTCGTCTCGAAAAATTGACTAACTAGCACCAGCCCCGACGCCGTAGCTCTCCGAAAATTTTTTCGCCCCAAAAAATGCATGATGTATAGTATGGAGAAATTTTCAAAATTTGAGAAAATCAAAAATTTCGATTTCATGAGTTTTTCTTACTCAATTTTTCACGCTGAGTTCGAATTCGCTGTTGCAATTTGGCGGCGACCCTCCGTTCCTGAGATACCCTCGAAAAAGTTGGAAAAATTGATCAATTTGGGTCAAAAAATGACTCTGCTCAATTTTGACAACGGATTCGAATTCGTCTCGAAAAATTGACTAACTAGCACCAGCCCCGACGCCGTAGCTCTCCGAAAATTTTTTCGCCCCAAAAAATGCATGATGTATAGTATGGAGAAATTTTCAAAATTTGAGAAAATCAAAAATTTCGATTTCATGAGTTTTTCTTACTCAATTTTTCACGCTGAGTTCGAATTCGCTGTTGCAATTTGGCGGCGACCCTCCGTTCCCGAGATACCCTCGAAAAAGTTGGAAAAATTGATCAATTTGGGTCAAAAAAGGCTCTGCTCAATTTTGACAACGGATTCGAATTCGTCTCGAAAAATTGACTAACTAGCACCAGCCCCGACGCCGTAGCTCTCCGAAAATTTTTTCGCCCCAAAAAATGCATGATGTATAGTATGGAGAAATTTTCAAAATTTGAGAAAATCAAAAATTTCGATTTCATGAGTTTTTCTTACTCAATTTTTCACGCTGAGTTCGAATTCGCTGTTGCAATTTGGCGGCGACCCTCCGTTCCCGAGATACCCTCGAAAAAGTTGGAAAAATTGATCAATTTGGGTCAAAAAATGACTCTAGCTCAATTTTGACAACGGATTCGAATTCGTCTCGAAAAATTGACTAACTAGCACCAGCCCCGACGCCGTAGCTCTCCGAAAATTTTTTCGCCCCAAAAAATGCATGATGTATAGTATGGAGAAATTTTCAAAATTTGAGAAAATCAAAAATTTCGAATTCATGAGTTTTTCTTACTCAATTTTTCACGCTGAGTTCGAATTCGCTGTTGCAATTTGGCGGCGACCCTCCGTTCCCGAGATACCCTCGAAAAAGTTGGAAAAATTGATCAATTTGGGTCAAAAAAGGCTCCTGCTCAATTTTGACAACGGATTCGAATTCGTCTCGAAAAATTGACTAACTAGCACCAGCCCCGACGCCGTAGCTCTCCGAAAATTTTTTCGCCCCAAAAAATGCATGATGTATAGTATGGAGAAATTTTCAAAATTTGAGAAAATCAAAAATTTCGATTTCATGAGTTTTTCTTACTCAATTTTTCACGCTGAGTTCGAATTCGCTGTTGCAATTTGGCGGCGACCCTCCGTTCCTGAGATACCCTCGAAAAAGTTGGAAAAATTGATCAATTTGGGTCAAAAAATGACTCTGCTCAATTTTGACAACGGATTCGAATTCGTCTCGAAAAATTGACTAACTAGCACCAGCCCCGACGCCGTAGCTCTCCGAAAATTTTTTCGCCCCAAAAAATGCATGATGTATAGTATGGAGAAATTTTCAAAATTTGAGAAAATCAAAAATTTCGATTTCATGAGTTTTTCTTACTCAATTTTTCACGCTGAGTTCGAATTCGCTGTTGCAATTTGGCGGCGACCCTCCGTTCCCGAGATACCCTCGAAAAAGTTGGAAAAATTGATCAATTTGGGTCAAAAAATGCTCTAGCTCAATTTTGACAACGGATTCGAATTCGTCTCGAAAAATTGACTAACTAGCACCAGCCCCGACGCCGTAGCTCTCCGAAAATTTTTTCGCCCCAAAAAATGCATGATGTATAGTATGGAGAAATTTTCAAAATTTGAGAAAATCAAAAATTTCGATTTCATGAGTTTTTCTTACTCAATTTTTCACGCTGAGTTCGAATTCGCTGTTGCAATTTGGCGGCGACCCTCCGTTCCTGAGATACCCTCGAAAAAGTTGGAAAAATTGATCAATTTGGGTCAAAAAATGACTCTAGCTCAATTTTGACAACGGATTCGAATTCGTCTCGAAAAATTGACTAACTAGCACCAGCCCCGACGCCGTAGCTCTCCGAAAATTTTTTCGCCCCAAAAAATGCATGATGTATAGTATGGAGAAATTTTCAAAATTTGAGAAAATCAAAAATTTCGATTTCATGAGTTTTTCTTACTCAATTTTTCACGCTGAGTTCGAATTCGCTGTTGCAATTTGGCGGCGACCCTCCGTTCCCGAGATACCCTCGAAAAAGTTGGAAAAATTGATCAATTTGGGTCAAAAAATGACTCTAGCTCAATTTTGACAACGGATTCGAATTCGTCTCGAAAAATTGACTAACTAGCACCAGCCCCGACGCCGTAGCTCTCCGAAAATTTTTTCGCCCCAAAAAATGCATGATGTATAGTATGGAGAAATTTTCAAAATTTGAGAAAATCAAAAATTTCGATTTCATGAGTTTTTCTTACTCAATTTTTCACGCTGAGTTCGAATTCGCTGTTGCAATTTGGCGGCGACCCTCCGTTCCCGAGATACCCTCGAAAAAGTTGGAAAAATTGATCAATTTGGGTCAAAAAATGACTCTAGCTCAATTTTGACAACGGATTCGAATTCGTCTCGAAAAATTGACTAACTAGCACCAGCCCCGACGCCGTAGCTCTCCGAAAATTTTTTCGCCCCAAAAAATGCATGATGTATAGTATGGAGAAATTTTCAAAATTTGAGAAAATCAAAAATTTCGATTTCATGAGTTTTTCTTACTCAATTTTTCACGCTGAGTTCGAATTCGCTGTTGCAATTTGGCGGCGACCCTCCGTTCCCGAGATACCCTCGAAAAAGTTGGAAAAATTGATCAATTTGGGTCAAAAAATGACTCTAGCTCAATTTTGACAACGGATTCGAATTCGTCTCGAAAAATTGACTAACTAGCACCAGCCCCGACGCCGTAGCTCTCCGAAAATTTTTTCGCCCCAAAAAATGCATGATGTATAGTATGGAGAAATTTTCAAAATTTGAGAAAATCAAAAATTTCGATTTCATGAGTTTTTCTTACTCAATTTTTCACGCTGAGTTCGAATTCGCTGTTGCAATTTGGCGGCGACCCTCCGTTCCTGAGATACCCTCGAAAAAGTTGGAAAAATTGATCAATTTGGGTCAAAAAATGACTCTAGCTCAATTTTGACAACGGATTCGAATTCGTCTCGAAAAATTGACTAACTAGCACCAGCCCCGACGCCGTAGCTCTCCGAAAATTTTTTCGCCCCAAAAAATGCATGATGTATAGTATGGAGAAATTTTCAAAATTTGAGAAAATCAAAAATTTCGATTTCATGAGTTTTTCTTACTCAATTTTTCACGCTGAGTTCGAATTCGCTGTTGCAATTTGGCGGCGACCCTCCGTTCCTGAGATACCCTCGAAAAAGTTGGAAAAATTGATCAATTTGGGTCAAAAAATGACTCTAGCTCAATTTTGACAACGGATTCGAATTCGTCTCGAAAAATTGACTAACTAGCACCAGCCCCGACGCCGTAGCTCTCCGAAAATTTTTTCGCCCCAAAAAATGCATGATGTATAGTATGGAGAAATTTTCAAAATTTGAGAAAATCAAAAATTTCGATTTCATGAGTTTTTCTTACTCAATTTTTCACGCTGAGTTCGAATTCGCTGTTGCAATTTGGCGGCGACCCTCCGTTCCCGAGATACCCTCGAAAAAGTTGGAAAAATTGATCAATTTGGGTCAAAAAAGACTCTAGCTCAATTTTGACAACGGATTCGAATTCGTCTCGAAAAATTGACTAACTAGCACCAGCCCCGACGCCGTAGCTCTCCGAAAATTTTTTCGCCCCAAAAAATGCATGATGTATAGTATGGAGAAATTTTCAAAATTTGAGAAAATCAAAAATTTCGATTTCATGAGTTTTTCTTACTCAATTTTTCACGCTGAGTTCGAATTCGCTGTTGCAATTTGGCGGCGACCCTCCGTTCCCGAGATACCCTCGAAAAAGTTGGAAAAATTGATCAATTTGGGTCAAAAAATGGCTCTGCTCAATTTTGACAACGGATTCGAATTCGTCTCGAAAAATTGACTAACTAGCACCAGCCCCGACGCCGTAGCTCTCCGAAAATTTTTTCGCCCCAAAAAATGCATGATGTATAGTATGGAGAAATTTTCAAAATTTGAGAAAATCAAAAATTTCGATTTCATGAGTTTTTCTTACTCAATTTTTCACGCTGAGTTCGAATTCGCTGTTGCAATTTG
Source organism: Acanthococcus lagerstroemiae (assembly GCA_031841125.1). Lineage (NCBI taxonomy): Eukaryota > Metazoa > Arthropoda > Insecta > Hemiptera > Eriococcidae > Acanthococcus > Acanthococcus lagerstroemiae. The sequence continues at coordinate 21,163 of JAJSSI010000094.1, read as the reverse complement.
GCGGCGACCCTCCGTTCCCGAGATACCCTCGAAAAAGTTGGAAAAATTGATCAATTTGGGTCAAAAAATGACTCTAGCTCAATTTTGACAACGGATTCGAATTCGTCTCGAAAAATTGACTAACTAGCACCAGCCCCGACGCCGTAGCTCTCCGAAAATTTTTTCGCCCCAAAAAATGCATGATGTATAGTATGGAGAAATTTTCAAAATTTGAGAAAATCAAAAATTTCGATTTCATGAGTTTTTCTTACTCAATTTTTCACGCTGAGTTCGAATTCGCTGTTGCAATTTGGCGGCGACCCTCCGTTCCTGAGATACCCTCGAAAAAGTTGGAAAAATTGATCAATTTGGGTCAAAAAATGACTCTAGCTCAATTTTGACAACGGATTCGAATTCGTCTCGAAAAATTGACTAACTAGCACCAGCCCCGACGCCGTAGCTCTCCGAAAATTTTTTCGCCCCAAAAAATGCATGATGTATAGTATGGAGAAATTTTCAAAATTTGAGAAAATCAAAAATTTCGATTTCATGAGTTTTTCTTACTCAATTTTTCACGCTGAGTTCGAATTCGCTGTTGCAATTTGGCGGCGACCCTCCGTTCCCGAGATACCCTCGAAAAAGTTGGAAAAATTGATCAATTTGGGTCAAAAAATGACTCTAGCTCAATTTTGACAACGGATTCGAATTCGTCTCGAAAAATTGACTAACTAGCACCAGCCCCGACGCCGTAGCTCTCCGAAAATTTTTTCGCCCCAAAAAATGCATGATGTATAGTATGGAGAAATTTTCAAAATTTGAGAAAATCAAAAATTTCGATTTCATGAGTTTTTCTTACTCAATTTTTCACGCTGAGTTCGAATTCGCTGTTGCAATTTGGCGGCGACCCTCCGTTCCTGAGATACCCTCGAAAAAGTTGGAAAAATTGATCAATTTGGGTCAAAAAATGACTCTAGCTCAATTTTGACAACGGATTCGAATTCGTCTCGAAAAATTGACTAACTAGCACCAGCCCCGACGCCGTAGCTCTCCGAAAATTTTTTCGCCCCAAAAAATGCATGATGTATAGTATGGAGAAATTTTCAAAATTTGAGAAAATCAAAAATTTCGATTTCATGAGTTTTTCTTACTCAATTTTTCACGCTGAGTTCGAATTCGCTGTTGCAATTTGGCGGCGACCCTCCGTTCCTGAGATACCCTCGAAAAAGTTGGAAAAATTGATCAATTTGGGTCAAAAAAGACTCCTGCTCAATTTTGACAACGGATTCGAATTCGTCTCGAAAAATTGACTAACTAGCACCAGCCCCGACGCCGTAGCTCTCCGAAAATTTTTTCGCCCCAAAAAATGCATGATGTATAGTATGGAGAAATTTTCAAAATTTGAGAAAATCAAAAATTTCGATTTCATGAGTTTTTCTTACTCAATTTTTCACGCTGAGTTCGAATTCGCTGTTGCAATTTGGCGGCGACCCTCCGTTCCCGAGATACCCTCGAAAAAGTTGGAAAAATTGATCAATTTGGGTCAAAAAATGACTCTAGCTCAATTTTGACAACGGATTCGAATTCGTCTCGAAAAATTGACTAACTAGCACCAGCCCCGACGCCGTAGCTCTCCGAAAATTTTTTCGCCCAAAAAATGCATGATGTATAGTATGGAGAAATTTTCAAAATTTGAGAAAATCAAAAATTTCGAATTCATGAGTTTTTCTTACTCAATTTTTCACGCTGAGTTCGAATTCGCTGTTGCAATTTGGCGGCGACCCTCCGTTCCCGAGATACCCTCGAAAAAGTTGGAAAAATTGATCAATTTGGGTCAAAAAAGGCTCCTGCTCAATTTTGACAACGGATTCGAATTCGTCTCGAAAAATTGACTAACTAGCACCAGCCCCGACGCCGTAGCTCTCCGAAAATTTTTTCGCCCCAAAAAATGCATGATGTATAGTATGGAGAAATTTTCAAAATTTGAGAAAATCAAAAATTTCGATTTCATGAGTTTTTCTTACTCAATTTTTCACGCTGAGTTCGAATTCGCTGTTGCAATTTGGCGGCGACCCTCCGTTCCTGAGATACCCTCGAAAAAGTTGGAAAAATTGATCAATTTGGGTCAAAAAATGACTCTAGCTCAATTTTGACAACGGATTCGAATTCGTCTCGAAAAATTGACTAACTAGCACCAGCCCCGACGCCGTAGCTCTCCGAAAATTTTTTCGCCCCAAAAAATGCATGATGTATAGTATGGAGAAATTTTCAAAATTTGAGAAAATCAAAAATTTCGATTTCATGAGTTTTCTTACTCAATTTTTCACGCTGAGTTCGAATTCGCTGTTGCAATTTGGCGGCGACCCTCCGTTCCCGAGATACCCTCGAAAAAGTTGGAAAAATTGATCAATTTGGGTCAAAAAATGACTCTAGCTCAATTTTGACAACGGATTCGAATTCGTCTCGAAAAATTGACTAACTAGCACCAGCCCCGACGCCGTAGCTCTCCGAAAATTTTTTCGCCCCAAAAAATGCATGCATGATGTATAGTATGGAGAAATTTTCAAAATTTGAGAAAATCAAAAATTTCGATTTCATGAGTTTTTCTTACTCAATTTTTCACGCTGAGTTCGAATTCGCTGTTGCAATTTGGCGGCGACCCTCCGTTCCGAGATACCCTCGAAAAAGTTGGAAAAATTGATCAATTTGGGTCAAAAAATGACTCTAGCTCAATTTTGACAACGGATTCGAATTCGTCTCGAAAAATTGACTAACTAGCACCAGCCCGACGCCGTAGCTCTCCGAAAATTTTTTCGCCCCAAAAAATGCATGATGTATAGTATGGAGAAATTTTCAAAATTTGAGAAAATCAAAAATTTCGATTTCATGAGTTTTTCTTACTCAATTTTTCACGCTGAGTTCGAATTCGCTGTTGCAATTTGGCGGCGACCCTCCGTTCCCGAGATACCCTCGAAAAAGTTGGAAAAATTGATCAATTTGGGTCAAAAATGACTCTGCTCAATTTTGACAACGGATTCGAATTCGTCTCGAAAAATTGACTAACTAGCACCAGCCCCGACGCCGTAGCTCTCCGAAAATTTTTTCGCCCCAAAAAATGCATGATGTATAGTATGGAGAAATTTTCAAAATTTGAGAAAATCAAAAATTTCGATTTCATGAGTTTTTCTTACTCAATTTTTCACGCTGAGTTCGAATTCGCTGTTGCAATTTGGCGGCGACCCTCCGTTCCCGAGATACCCTCGAAAAAGTTGGAAAAATTGATCAATTTGGGTCAAAAAAGGCTCCTGCTCAATTTTGACAACGGATTCGAATTCGTCTCGAAAAATTGACTAACTAGCACCAGCCCCGACGCCGTAGCTCTCCGAAAATTTTTTCGCCCCAAAAAATGCATGATGTATAGTATGGAGAAATTTTCAAAATTTGAGAAAATCAAAAATTTCGATTTCATGAGTTTTTCTTACTCAATTTTTCACGCTGAGTTCGAATTCGCTGTTGCAATTTGGCGGCGACCCTCCGTTCCTGAGATACCCTCGAAAAAGTTGGAAAAATTGATCAATTTGGGTCAAAAAATGACTCTAGCTCAATTTTGACAACGGATTCGAATTCGTCTCGAAAAATTGACTAACTAGCACCAGCCCCGACGCCGTAGCTCTCCGAAAATTTTTTCGCCCCAAAAAATGCATGATGTATAGTATGGAGAAATTTTCAAAATTTGAGAAAATCAAAAATTTCGATTTCATGAGTTTTTCTTACTCAATTTTTCACGCTGAGTTCGAATTCGCTGTTGCAATTTGGCGGCGACCCTCCGTTCCTGAGATACCCTCGAAAAAGTTGGAAAAATTGATCAATATGGGTCAAAAAATGACTCTAGCTCAATTTTGACAACGGATTCGAATTCGTCTCGAAAAATTGACTAACTAGCACCAGCCCCGACGCCGTAGCTCTCCGAAAATTTTTTCGCCCCAAAAAATGCATGATGTATAGTATGGAGAAATTTTCAAAATTTGAGAAAATCAAAAATTTCGATTTCATGAGTTTTTCTTACTCAATTTTTCACGCTGAGTTCGAATTCGCTGTTGCAATTTGGCGGCGACCCTCCGTTCCTGAGATACCCTCGAAAAAGTTGGAAAAATTGATCAATTTGGGTCAAAAAAGGCTCCTGCTCAATTTTGACAACGGATTCGAATTCGTCTCGAAAAATTGACTAACTAGCACCAGCCCCGACGCCGTAGCTCTCCGAAAATTTTTTCGCCCCAAAAAATGCATGATGTATAGTATGGAGAAATTTTCAAAATTTGAGAAAATCAAAAATTTCGATTTCATGAGTTTTTCTTACTCAATTTTTCACGCTGAGTTCGAATTCGCTGTTGCAATTTGGCGGCGACCCTCCGTTCCTGAGATACCCTCGAAAAAGTTGGAAAAATTGATCAATTTGGGTCAAAAAATGACTCTAGCTCAATTTTGACAACGGATTCGAATTCGTCTCGAAAAATTGACTAACTAGCACCAGCCCCGACGCCGTAGCTCTCCGAAAATTTTTTCGCCCCAAAAAATGCATGATGTATAGTATGGAGAAATTTTCAAAATTTGAGAAAATCAAAAATTTCGATTTCATGAGTGTTTTCTTACTCAATTTTTCACGCTGAGTTCGAATTCGCTGTTGCAATTTGGCGGCGACCCTCCGTTCCCGAGATACCCTCGAAAAAGTTGGAAAAATTGATCAATTTGGGTCAAAAAATGACTCTAGCTCAATTTTGACAACGGATTCGAATTCGTCTCGAAAAATTGACTAACTAGCACCAGCCCCGACGCCGTAGCTCTCCGAAAATTTTTTCGCCCCAAAAAATGCATGATGTATAGTATGGAGAAATTTTCAAAATTTGAGAAAATCAAAAATTTCGATTTCATGAGTTTTTCTTACTCAATTTTTCACGCTGAGTTCGAATTCGCTGTTGCAATTTGGCGGCGACCCTCCGTTCCCGAGATACCCTCGAAAAAGTTGGAAAAATTGATCAATTTGGGTCAAAAAAGGCTCCTGCTCAATTTTGACAACGGATTCGAATTCGTCTCGAAAAATTGACTAACTAGCACCAGCCCCGACGCCGTAGCTCTCCGAAAATTTTTTCGCCCCAAAAAATGCATGATGTATAGTATGGAGAAATTTTCAAAATTTGAGAAAATCAAAAATTTCGATTTCATGAGTTTTTCTTACTCAATTTTTCACGCTGAGTTCGAATTCGCTGTTGCAATTTGGCGGCGACCCTCCGTTCCCGAGATACCCTCGAAAAAGTTGGAAAAATTGATCAATTTGGGTCAAAAAATGACTCTAGCTCAATTTTGACAACGGATTCGAATTCGTCTCGAAAAATTGACTAACTAGCACCAGCCCCGACGCCGTAGCTCTCCGAAAATTTTTTCGCCCCAAAAAATGCATGATGTATAGTATGGAGAAATTTTCAAAATTTGAGAAAATCAAAAATTTCGATTTCATGAGTTTTCTTACTCAATTTTTCACGCTGAGTTCGAATTCGCTGTTGCAATTTGGCGGCGACCCTCCGTTCCCGAGATACCCTCGAAAAAGTTGGAAAAATTGATCAATTTGGGTCAAAAAATGACTCTAGCTCAATTTTGACAACGGATTCGAATTCGTCTCGAAAAATTGACTAACTAGCACCAGCCCCGACGCCGTAGCTCTCCGAAAATTTTTTCGCCTCAAAAAGTGCATGATGTATAGCCTGGAGAAATTTTCAAAATTTGAGAAAATCAAAAATTTCGATTTCATGAGTTTTTCTTACTCAATTTTTCACGCTGAGTTCGAATTCGCTGTTGCAATTTGGCGGCGACCCTCCGTCCCGAGATACCCTCGAAAAAGTTGGAAAAATTGATCAATTTGGGTCAAAAAATGACTCTAGCTCCATTTTGACAACGGATTCGAATTCGTCTCGAAAAATTGACTAACTAGCACCAGCCCCGACGCCGTAGCTCTCCGAAAATTTTTTCGCCCCAAAAAATGCATGATGTATAGTATGGAGAAATTTTCAAAATTTGAGAAAATCAAAAATTTCGATTTCATGAGTTTTTCTTACTCAATTTTTCACGCTGAGTTCGAATTCGCTGTTGCAATTTGGCGGCGACCCTCCGTTCCCGAGATACCCTCGAAAAAGTTGGAAAAATTGATCAATTTGGGTCAAAAAAGACTCCTAGCTCAATTTTGACAACGGATTCGAATTCGTCTCGAAAAATTGACTAACTAGCACCAGCCCCGACGCCGTAGCTCTCCGAAAATTTTTTCGCCCCAAAAAATGCATGATGTATAGTATGGAGAAATTTTCAAAATTTGAGAAAATCAAAAATTTCGATTTCATGAGTTTTTCTTACTCAATTTTTCACGCTGAGTTCGAATTCGCTGTTGCAATTTGGCGGCGACCCTCCGTTCCCGAGATACCCTCGAAAAAGTTGGAAAAATTGATCAATTTGGGTCAAAAAATGACTCTAGCTCAATTTTGACAACGGATTCGAATTCGTCTCGAAAAATTGACTAACTAGCACCAGCCCCGACGCCGTAGCTCTCCGAAAATTTTTTCGCCCCAAAAAATGCATGATGTATAGTATGGAGAAATTTTCAAAATTTGAGAAAATCAAAAATTTCGATTTCATGAGTTTTTCTTACTCAATTTTTCACGCTGAGTTCGAATTCGCTGTTGCAATTTGGCGGCGACCCTCCGTTCCTGAGATACCCTCGAAAAAGTTGGAAAAATTGATCAATTTGGGTCAAAAAATGACTCCAGCTCAATTTTGACAACGGATTCGAATTCGTCTCGAAAAATTGACTAACTAGCACCAGCCCCGACGCCGTAGCTCTCCGAAAATTTTTTCGCCCCAAAAAATGCATGATGTATAGTATGGAGAAATTTTCAAAATTTGAGAAAATCAAAAATTTCGATTTCATGAGTGTTTCTTACTCAATTTTTCACGCTGAGTTCGAATTCGCTGTTGCAATTTGGCGGCGACCCTCCGTTCCTGAGATACCCTCGAAAAAGTTGGAAAAATTGATCAATTTGGGTCAAAAAATGACTCTAGCTCAATTTTGACAACGGATTCGAATTCGTCTCGAAAAATTGACTAACTAGCACCAGCCCCGACGCCGTAGCTCTCCGAAAATTTTTTCGCCCCAAAAAATGCATGATGTATAGTATGGAGAAATTTTCAAAATTTGAGAAAATCAAAAATTTCGATTTCATGAGTTTTTCTTACTCAATTTTTCACGCTGAGTTCGAATTCGCTGTTGCAATTTGGCGGCGACCCTCCGTTCCCGAGATACCCTCGAAAAAGTTGGAAAAATTGATCAATTTGGGTCAAAAAATGACTCTAGCTCAATTTTGACAACGGATTCGAATTCGTCTCGAAAAATTGACTAACTAGCACCAGCCCCGACGCCGTAGCTCTCCGAAAATTTTTTCGCCCAAAAAATGCATGATGTATAGTATGGAGAAATTTTCAAAATTTGAGAAAATCAAAAATTTCGATTTCATGAGTTTTTCTTACTCAATTTTTCACGCTGAGTTCGAATTCGCTGTTGCAATTTGGCGGCGACCCTCCGTTCCCGAGATACCCTCGAAAAAGTTGGAAAAATTGATCAATTTGGTCAAAAAATGACTCTAGCTCAATTTTGACAACGGATTCGAATTCGTCTCGAAAAATTGACTAACTAGCACCAGCCCCGACGCCGTAGCTCTCCGAAAATTTTTTCGCCCCAAAAAATGCATGATGTATAGTATGGAGAAATTTTCAAAATTTGAGAAAATCAAAAATTTCGATTTCATGAGTTTTTCTTACTCAATTTTTCACGCTGAGTTCGAATTCGCTGTTGCAATTTGGCGGCGACCCTCCGTTCCCGAGATACCCTCGAAAAAGTTGGAAAAATTGATCAATTTGGGTCAAAAAATGGCTCTGCTCAATTTTGACAACGGATTCGAATTCGTCTCGAAAAATTGACTAACTAGCACCAGCCCCGACGCCGTAGCTCTCCGAAAATTTTTTCGCCCAAAAAATGCATGATGTATAGTATGGAGAAATTTTCAAAATTTGAGAAAATCAAAAATTTCGATTTCATGAGTTTTTCTTACTCAATTTTTCACGCTGAGTTCGAATTCGCTGTTGCAATTTGGCGGCGACCCTCCGTTCCCGAGATACCCTCGAAAAAGTTGGAAAAATTGATCAATTTGGGTCAAAAAATGACTCTAGCTCAATTTTGACAACGGATTCGAATTCGTCTCGAAAAATTGACTAACTAGCACCAGCCCCGACGCCGTAGCTCTCCGAAAATTTTTTCGCCCCAAAAAATGCATGATGTATAGTATGGAGAAATTTTCAAAATTTGAGAAAATCAAAAATTTCGATTTCATGAGTTTTCTTACTCAATTTTTCACGCTGAGTTCGAATTCGCTGTTGCAATTTGGCGGCGACCCTCCGTTCCCTGAGATACCCTCGAAAAAGTTGGAAAAATTGATCAATTTGGGTCAAAAAAGACTCCTGCTCAATTTTGACAACGGATTCGAATTCGTCTCGAAAAATTGACTAACTAGCACCAGCCCCGACGCCGTAGCTCTCCGAAAATTTTTTCGCCCCAAAAAATGCATGATGTATAGTATGGAGAAATTTTCAAAATTTGAGAAAATCAAAAATTTCGATTTCATGAGTTTTTCTTACTCAATTTTTCACGCTGAGTTCGAATTCGCTGTTGCAATTTGGCGGCGACCCTCCGTTCCCGAGATACCCTCGAAAAAGTTGGAAAAATTGATCAATTTGGTCAAAAAATGCTCTAGCTCAATTTTGACAACGGATTCGAATTCGTCTCGAAAAATTGACTAACTAGCACCAGCCCCGACGCCGTAGCTCTCCGAAAATTTTTTCGCCCCAAAAAATGCATGATGTATAGTATGGAGAAATTTTCAAAATTTGAGAAAATCAAAAATTTCGATTTCATGAGTTTTTCTTACTCAATTTTTCACGCTGAGTTCGAATTCGCTGTTGCAATTTGGCGGCGACCCTCCGTTCCCGAGATACCCTCGAAAAAGTTGGAAAAATTGATCAATTTGGGTCAAAAAATGACTCTAGCTCAATTTTGACAACGGATTCGAATTCGTCTCGAAAAATTGACTAACTAGCACCAGCCCCGACGCCGTAGCTCTCCGAAAATTTTTTCGCCCCAAAAAATGCATGATGTATAGTATGGAGAAATTTTCAAAATTTGAGAAAATCAAAAATTTCGATTTCATGAGTTTTTCTTACTCAATTTTTCACGCTGAGTTCGAATTCGCTGTTGCAATTTGGCGGCGACCCTCCGTTCCGAGATACCCTCGAAAAAGTTGGAAAAATTGATCAATTTGGGTCAAAAAATGACTCTAGCTCAATTTTGACAACGGATTCGAATTCGTCTCGAAAAATTGACTAACTAGCACCAGCCCCGACGCCGTAGCTCTCCGAAAATTTTTTCGCCCCAAAAAATGCATGATGTATAGTATGGAGAAATTTTCAAAATTTGAGAAAATCAAAAATTTCGATTTCATGAGTTTTTCTTACTCAATTTTTCACGCTGAGTTCGAATTCGCTGTTGCAATTTGGCGGCGACCCTCCGTTCCCGAGATACCCCTCGAAAAAGTTGGAAAAATTGATCAATTTGGGTCAAAAAATGACTCTAGCTCAATTTTGACAACGGATTCGAATTCGTCTCGAAAAATTGACTAACTAGCACCAGCCCCGACGCCGTAGCTCTCCGAAAATTTTTTCGCCCCAAAAAATGCATGATGTATAGTATGGAGAAATTTTCAAATTTGAGAAAATCAAAAATTTCGATTTCATGAGTTTTTCTTACTCAATTTTTCACGCTGAGTTCGAATTCGCTGTTGCAATTTGGCGGCGACCCTCCGTTCCCGAGATACCCTCGAAAAAGTTGGAAAAATTGATCAATTTGGGTCAAAAAATGACTCTGCTCAATTTTGACAACGGATTCGAATTCGTCTCGAAAAATTGACTAACTAGCACCAGCCCCGACGCCGTAGCTCTCCGAAAATTTTTTCGCCCCAAAAAATGCATGATGTATAGTATGGAGAAATTTTCAAAATTTGAGAAAATCAAAAATTTCGATTTCATGAGTTTTTCTTACTCAATTTTTCACGCTGAGTTCGAATTCGCTGTTGCAATTTGGCGGCGACCCTCCGTTCCCGAGATACCCTCGAAAAAGTTGGAAAAATTGATCAATTTGGGTCAAAAAATGACTCCTGCTCAATTTTGACAACGGATTCGAATTCGTCTCGAAAAATTGACTAACTAGCACCAGCCCCGACGCCGTAGCTCTCCGAAAATTTTTTCGCCCCAAAAAATGCATGATGTATAGTATGGAGAAATTTTCAAAATTTGAGAAAATCAAAAATTTCGATTTCATGAGTTTTTCTTACTCAATTTTTCACGCTGAGTTCGAATTCGCTGTTGCAATTTGGCGGCGACCCTCCGTTCCCGAGATACCCTCGAAAAAGTTGGAAAAATTGATCAATTTGGGTCAAAAAATGCTCTAGCTCAATTTTGACAACGGATTCGAATTCGTCTCGAAAAATTGACTAACTAGCACCAGCCCCGACGCCGTAGCTCTCCGAAAATTTTTTCGCCCCAAAAAATGCATGATGTATAGTATGGAGAAATTTTCAAAATTTGAGAAAATCAAAAATTTCGATTTCATGAGTTTTCTTACTCAATTTTTCACGCTGAGTTCGAATTCGCTGTTGCAATTTGGCGGCGACCCTCCGTTCCGAGATACCCTCGAAAAAGTTGGAAAAATTGATCAATTTGGGTCAAAAAATGACTCTAGCTCAATTTTGACAACGGATTCGAATTCGTCTCGAAAAATTGACTAACTAGCACCAGCCCCGACGCCGTAGCTCTCCGAAAATTTTTTCGCCCCAAAAAATGCATGATGTATAGTATGGAGAAATTTTCAAAATTTGAGAAAATCAAAAATTTCGATTTCATGAGTTTTCTTACTCAATTTTTCACGCTGAGTTCGAATTCGCTGTTGCAATTTGGCGGCGACCCTCCGTTCCCGAGATACCCTCGAAAAAGTTGGAAAAATTGATCAATTGGGTCAAAAAATGACTCTAGCTCAATTTTGACAACGGATTCGAATTCGTCTCGAAAAATTGACTAACTAGCACCAGCCCCGACGCCGTAGCTCTCCGAAAATTTTTTCGCCCCAAAAAATGCATGATGTATAGTATGGAGAAATTTTCAAAATTTGAGAAAATCAAAAATTTCGAATTCATGAGTGTTTCTTACTCAATTTTTCACGCTGAGTTCGAATTCGCTGTTGCAATTTGGCGGCGACCCTCCGTTCCCGAGATACCCTCGAAAAAGTTGGAAAAATTGATCAATTTGGGTCAAAAAAGGCTCCTGCTCAATTTTGACAACGGATTCGAATTCGTCTCGAAAAATTGACTAACTAGCACCAGCCCCGACGCCGTAGCTCTCCGAAAATTTTTTCGCCCAAAAAAATGCATGATGTATAGTATGGAGAAATTTTCAAAATTTGAGAAAATCAAAAATTTCGATTTCATGAGTTTTTCTTACTCAATTTTTCACGCTGAGTTCGAATTCGCTGTTGCAATTTGGCGGCGACCCTCCGTTCCCGAGATACCCTCGAAAAAGTTGGAAAAATTGATCAATTTGGGTCAAAAAATGACTCTAGCTCAATTTTGACAACGGATTCGAATTCGTCTCGAAAAATTGACTAACTAGCACCACCCCGACGCCGACGCCGTAGCTCTCCGAAAATTTTTTCGCCCCAAAAAATGCATGATGTATAGTATGGAGAAATTTTCAAAATTTGAGAAAATCAAAAATTTCGATTTCATGAGTTTTTCTTACTCAATTTTTCACGCTGAGTTCGAATTCGCTGTTGCAATTTGGCGGCGACCCTCCGTTCCCGAGATACCCTCGAAAAAGTTGGAAAAATTGATCAATTTGGGTCAAAAAATGACTCTAGCTCAATTTTGACAACGGATTCGAATTCGTCTCGAAAAATTGACTAACTAGCACCAGCCCCGACGCCGTAGCTCTCCGAAAATTTTTCGCCCCAAAAAATGCATGATGTATAGTATGGAGAAATTTTCAAAATTTGAGAAAATCAAAAATTTCGATTTCATGAGTTTTTCTTACTCAATTTTTCACGCTGAGTTCGAATTCGCTGTTGCAATTTGGCGGCGACCCTCCGTTCCTGAGATACCCTCGAAAAAGTTGGAAAAATTGATCAATTTGGGTCAAAAAATGCTCCTGCTCAATTTTGACAACGGATTCGAATTCGTCTCGAAAAATTGACTAACTAGCACCAGCCCCGACGCCGTAGCTCTCCGAAAATTTTTTCGCCCCAAAAAATGCATGATGTATAGTATGGAGAAATTTTCAAAATTTGAGAAAATCAAAAATTTCGATTTCATGAGTTTTTCTTACTCAATTTTTCACGCTGAGTTCGAATTCGCTGTTGCAATTTGGCGGCGACCCTCCGTTCCCGAGATACCCTCGAAAAAGTTGGAAAAATTGATCAATTTGGGTCAAAAAATGACTCTAGCTCAATTTTGACAACGGATTCGAATTCGTCTCGAAAAATTGACTAACTAGCACCAGCCCCGACGCCGTAGCTCTCCGAAAATTTTTTCGCCCCAAAAAATGCATGATGTATAGTATGGAGAAATTTTCAAAATTTGAGAAAATCAAAAATTTCGATTTCATGAGTGTTTCTTACTCAATTTTTCACGCTGAGTTCGAATTCGCTGTTGCAATTTGGCGGCGACCCTCCGTTCCGAGATACCCTCGAAAAAGTTGGAAAAATTGATCAATTTGGGTCAAAAAATGACCTGCTCAATTTTGACAACGGATTCGAATTCGTCTCGAAAAATTGACTAACTAGCACCAGCCCCGACGCCGTAGCTCTCCGAAAAATTTTTCGCCCGAAAAAATGCATGATGTATAGTATGGAGAAATTTTCAAAATTTGAGAAAATCAAAAATTTCGAATTCATGAGTTTTTCTTACTCAATTTTTCACGCTGAGTTCGAATTCGCTGTTGCAATTTGGCGGCGACCCTCCGTTCCCGAGATACCCTCGAAAAAGTTGGAAAAATTGATCAATTTGGGTCAAAAAAATGCTCTAGCTCAATTTTGACAACGGATTCGAATTCGTCTCGAAAAATTGACTAACTAGCACCAGCCCCGACGCCGTAGCTCTCCGAAAATTTTTTCGCCCCAAAAAATGCATGATGTATAGTATGGAGAAATTTTCAAAATTTGAGAAAATCAAAAATTTCGATTTCATGAGTTTTTCTTACTCAATTTTTCACGCTGAGTTCGAATTCGCTGTTGCAATTTAGCAGCGACCCTCCGTTCCCGAGATACCCTCGAAAAAGATGGAAAAATTGATCAATTTGGGTCAAAAAATGACTCTAGCTCATTTTGACAACGGATTCGAATTCGTCTCGAAAAATTGACTAACTAGCACCAGCCCCGACGCCGTAGCTCTCCGAAAATTTTTTCGCCCCAAAAAATGCATGATGTATAGTATGGAGAAATTTTCAAAATTTGAGAAAATCAAAAATTTCGAATTCATGAGTTTTTCTTACTCAATTTTTCACGCTGAGTTCGAATTCGCTGTTGCAATTTGGCGGCGACCCTCCGTTCCCGAGATACCCTCGAAAAAGTTGGAAAAATTGATCAATTTGGGTCAAAAAATGACTCTAGCTCAATTTTGACAACGGATTCGAATTCGTCTCGAAAAATTGACTAACTAGCACCAGCCCCGACGCCGTAGCTCTCCGAAAATTTTTTCGCCCCAAAAAATGCATGATGTATAGTATGGAGAAATTTTCAAAATTTGAGAAAATCAAAAATTTCGATTTCATGAGTGTTTCTTACTCAATTTTTCACGCTGAGTTCGAATTCGCTGTTGCAATTTGGCGGCGACCCTCCGTTCCCGAGATACCCTCGAAAAAGTTGAAAAATTGATCAATTTGGGTCAAAAAATGACTCTAGCTCAATTTTGACAACGGATTCGAATTCGTCTCGAAAAATTGACTAACTAGCACCAGCCCCGACGCCGTAGCTCTCCGAAAATTTTTTCGCCCCAAAAAATGCATGATGTATAGTATGGAGAAATTTTCAAAATTTGAGAAAATCAAAAATTTCGATTTCATGAGTTTTTCTTACTCAATTTTTCACGCTGAGTTCGAATTCGCTGTTGCAATTTGGCGGCGACCCTCCGTTCCCGAGATACCCTCGAAAAAGTTGGAAAAATTGATCAATTTGGGTCAAAAAATGCTCTAGCTCAATTTTGACAACGGATTCGAATTCGTCTCGAAAAATTGACTAACTAGCACCAGCCCCGACGCCGTAGCTCTCCGAAAATTTTTTCGCCCCAAAAAATGCATGATGTATAGTATGGAGAAATTTTCAAAATTTGAGAAAATCAAAAATTTCGATTTCATGAGTTTTTCTTACTCAATTTTTCACGCTGAGTTCGAATTCGCTGTTGCAATTTGGCGGCGACCCTCCGTTCCCGAGATACCCTCGAAAAAGTTGGAAAAATTGATCAATTTGGGTCAAAAAATGCTCTAGCTCAATTTTGACAACGGATTCGAATTCGTCTCGAAAAATTGACTAACTAGCACCAGCCCCGACGCCGAAAAAAAAAAATAGCTCTCCGAAAATTTTTCGCCCCAAAAAATGCATGATGTATAGTATGGAGAAATTTTCAAAATTTGAGAAAATCAAAAATTTCGATTTCATGAGTTTTTCTTACTCAATTTTTCACGCTGAGTTCGAATTCGCTGTTGCAATTTGGCGGCGACCCTCCGTTCCCGAGATACCCTCGAAAAAGTTGGAAAAATTGATCAATTTGGGTCAAAAAATGACTCTGCTCAATTTGAACAACGGATTCGAATTCGTCTCGAAAAATTGACTAACTAGCACCAGCCCCGACGCCGTAGCTCTCCGAAAATTTTTTCGCCCCAAAAAATGCATGATGTATAGTATGGAGAAATTTTCAAAATTTGAGAAAATCAAAAATTTCGATTTCATGAGTTTTTTCTTACTCAATTTTTCACGCTGAGTTCGAATTCGCTGTTGCAATTTGGCGGCGACCCTCCGTTCCTGAGATACCCTCGAAAAAGTTGGAAAAATTGATCAATTTGGGTCAAAAAATGACTCTAGCTCAATTTTGACAACGGATTCGAATTCGTCTCGAAAAATTGACTAACTAGCACCAGCCCCGACGCCGTAGCTCTCCGAAAATTTTTTCGCCCCAAAAAATGCATGATGTATAGTATGGAGAAATTTTCAAAATTTGAGAAAATCAAAAATTTCGATTTCATGAGTTTTTCTTACTCAATTTTTCACGCTGAGTTCGAATTCGCTGTTGCAATTTGGCGGCGACCCTCCGTTCTCGAGATACCCTCGAAAAAGTTGGAAAAATTGATCAATTTGGGTCAAAAAATGACTCTAGCTCAATTTTGACAACGGATTCGAATTCGTCTCGAAAAATTGACTAACTAGCACCAGCCCCGACGCCGTAGCTCTCCGAAAATTTTTTCGCCCCAAAAAATGCATGATGTATAGTATGGAGAAATTTTCAAAATTTGAGAAAATCAAAAATTTCGATTTCATGAGTTTTTCTTACTCAATTTTTCACGCTGAGTTCGAATTCGCTGTTGCAATTTGGCGGCGACCCTCCGTTCCCGAGATACCCTCGAAAAAGTTGGAAAAATTGATCAATTTGGGTCAAAAAAGGCTCCTGCTCAATTTTGACAACGGATTCGAATTCGTCTCGAAAAATTGACTAACTAGCACCAGCCCCGACGCCGTAGCTCTCCGAAAATTTTTTCGCCCCAAAAAATGCATGATGTATAGTATGGAGAAATTTTCAAAATTTGAGAAAATCAAAAATTTCGATTTCATGAGTTTTTCTTACTCAATTTTTCACGCTGAGTTCGAATTCGCTGTTGCAATTTGGCGGCGACCCTCCGTTCCTGAGATACCCTCGAAAAAGTTGGAAAAATTGATCAATTTGGGTCAAAAAATGACTCCTGCTCAATTTTGACAACGGATTCGAATTCGTCTCGAAAAATTGACTAACTAGCACCAGCCCCGACGCCGTAGCTCTCCGAAAATTTTTTCGCCCCAAAAAATGCATGATGTATAGTATGGAGAAATTTTCAAAATTTGAGAAAATCAAAAATTTCGATTTCATGAGTTTTTCTTACTCAATTTTTCACGCTGAGTTCGAATTCGCTGTTGCAATTTGGCGGGGACATTCCGTTCCCGAGATACCCTCGAAAAAGTTGGAAAAATTGATCAATTTGGGTCAAAAAATGACTCTAGCTCAATTTTGACAACGGATTCGAATTCGTCTCGAAAAATTGACTAACTAGCACCAGCCCCGACGCCGTAGCTCTCCGAAAATTTTTTCGCCCCAAAAAATGCATGATGTATATAGTATGGAGAAATTTTCAAAATTTGAGAAAATCAAAAATTTCGATTTCATGAGTGTTTCTTACTCAATTTTTCACGCTGAGTTCGAATTCGCTGTTGCAATTTGGCGGCGACCCTCCGTTCCCGAGATACCCTCGAAAAAGTTGGAAAAATTGATCAATTTGGGTCAAAAAAGGACTCTAGCTCAATTTTGACAACGGATTCGAATTCGTCTCGAAAAATTGACTAACTAGCACCAGCCCCGACGCCGTAGCTCTCCGAAAATTTTTTCGCCCCAAAAAATGCATGATGTATAGTATGGAGAAATTTTCAAAATTTGAGAAAATCAAAAATTTCGATTTCATGAGTGTTTCTTACTCAATTTTTCACGCTGAGTTCGAATTCGCTGTTGCAATTTGGCGGCGACCCTCCGTTCCCGAGATACCCTCGAAAAAGTTGGAAAAATTGATCAATTTGGGTCAAAAAATGACTCTAGCTCAATTTTGACAACGGATTCGAATTCGTCTCGAAAAATTGACTAACTAGCACCAGCCCCGACGCCGTAGCTCTCCGAAAATTTTTTCGCCCCAAAAAATGCATGATGTATAGTATGGAGAAATTTTCAAAATTTGAGAAAATCAAAAATTTCGATTTCATGAGTTTTTCTTACTCAATTTTTCACGCTGAGTTCGAATTCGCTGTTGCAATTTGGCGGCGACCCTCCGTTCCCGAGATACCCTCGAAAAGTTGAAAAATTGATCAATTTGGGTCAAAAAAGGCTCCTGACTCTGCTCAATTTTGACAACGGATTCGAATTCGTCTCGAAAAATTGACTAACTAGCACCAGCCCCGACGCCGTAGCTCTCCGAAAATTTTTTCGCCCCAAAAAATGCATGATGTATAGTATGGAGAAATTTTCAAAATTTGAGAAAATCAAAAATTTCGATTTCATGAGTTTTTCTTACTCAATTTTCACGCTGAGTTCGAATTCGCTGTTGCAATTTGGCGGCGACCCTCCGTTCCCGAGATACCCTCGAAAAAGTTGGAAAAATTGATCAATTTGGGTCAAAAAATGACTCTAGCTCAATTTTGACAACGGATTCGAATTCGTCTCGAAAAATTGACTAACTAGCACCAGCCCCGACGCCGTAGCTCTCCGAAAATTTTTTCGCCCCAAAAAATGCATGATGTATAGTATGGAGAAATTTTCAAAATTTGAGAAAATCAAAAATTTCGATTTCATGAGTTTTTCTTACTCAATTTTTCACGCTGAGTTCGAATTCGCTGTTGCAATTTGGCGGCGACCCTCCGTTCCCGAGATACCCTCGAAAAAGTTGGAAAAATTGATCAATTTGGGTCAAAAAATGACTCTGCTCAATTTTGACAACGGATTCGAATTCGTCTCGAAAAATTGACTAACTAGCACCAGCCCCGACGCCGTAGCTCTCCGAAAATTTTTTCGCCCCAAAAATGCATGATGTATAGTATGGAGAAATTTTCAAAATTTGAGAAAATCAAAAATTTCGATTTCATGAGTTTTTCTTACTCAATTTTTCACGCTGAGTTCGAATTCGCTGTTGCAATTTGGCGGCGACCCTCCGTTCCCGAGATACCCTCGAAAAAGTTGGAAAAATTGATCAATTTGGGTCAAAAAATGACTCTAGCTCAATTTTGACAACGGATTCGAATTCGTCTCGAAAAATTGACTAACTAGCACCAGCCCCGACGCCGTAGCTCTCCGAAAATTTTTTCGCCCCAAAAAATGCATGATGTATAGTATGGAGAAATTTTCAAAATTTGAGAAAATCAAAAATTTCGAATTCATGATGTTTTCTTACTCAATTTTTCACGCTGAGTTCGAATTCGCTGTTGCAATTTGGCGGCGACCCTCCGTTCCCGAGATACCCTCGAAAAAGTTGGAAAAATTGATCAATTTGGTCAAAAAAGACTCCTGCTCAATTTTGACAACGGATTCGAATTCGTCTCGAAAAATTGACTAACTAGCACCAGCCCCGACGCCGTAGCTCTCCGAAAATTTTTTCGCCCCAAAAAATGCATGATGTATAGTATGGAGAAATTTTCAAAATTTGAGAAAATCAAAAATTTCGATTTCATGAGTTTTTCTTACTCAATTTTTCACGCTGAGTTCGAATTCGCTGTTGCAATTTGGCGGCGACCCTCCGTTCCCGAGATACCCTCGAAAAAGTTGGAAAAATTGATCAATTTGGGTCAAAAAATGACTCTAGCTCAATTTTGACAACGGATTCGAATTCGTCTCGAAAAATTGACTAACTAGCACCAGCCCCGACGCCGTAGCTCTCCGAAAATTTTTTCGCCCCAAAAAATGCATGATGTATAGTATGGAGAAATTTTCAAAATTTGAGAAAATCAAAAATTTCGATTTCATGAGTTTTTCTTACTCAATTTTTCACGCTGAGTTCGAATTCGCTGTTGCAATTTGGCGGCGACCCTCCGTTCCCGAGATACCCTCGAAAAAGTTGGAAAAATTGATCAATTTGGGTCAAAAAAGGCTCCTGCTCAATTTTAACAACGGATTCGAATTCGTCTCGAAAAATGGACTAACTAGCACCAGCCCCGACGCCGTAGCTACCCGAAAATTTTTTCGCCCCAAAAAATGCATGATGTATAGTATGGAGAAATTTTCAAAATTTGAGAAAATCAAAAATTTCGATTTCATGAGTTTTTCTTACTCAATTTTTCACGCTGAGTTCGAATTCGCTGTTGCAATTTGGCGGCGACCCTCCGTTCCTGAGATACCCTCGAAAAAGTTGGAAAAATTGATCAATTTGGGTCAAAAAAGGCTCCTGCTCAATTTTGACAACGGATTCGAATTCGTCTCGAAAAATTGACTAACTAGCACCAGCCCCGACGCCGTAGCTCTCCGAAAATTTTTTCGCCCCAAAAAATGCATGATGTATAGTATGGAGAAATTTTCAAAATTTGAGAAAATCAAAAATTTCGATTTCATGAGTTTTTCTTACTCAATTTTTCACGCTGAGTTCGAATTCGCTGTTGCAATTTGGCGGCGACCCTCCGTTCCCGAGATACCCTCGAAAAAGTTGGAAAAATTGATCAATTTGGGTCAAAAAATGACTCTAGCTCATTTTGACAACGGATTAGAATTCGTCTCGAAAAATTGACTAACTAGCACCAGCCCCGACGCCGTAGCTCTCCGAAAATTTTTTCGCCTCAAAAAATGCATGATGTATAGCATGGAGAAATGTTCAAAATTTGAGAAAATCAAAAATTTCGATTTCATGAGTTTTTCTTACTCAATTTTTCACGCTGAGTTCGAATTCGCTGTTGCAATTTGGCGGCGACCCTCCGTTCCCGAGATACCCTCGAAAAAGTTGAAAAATTGATCAATTTGGGTCAAAAAATGACTCTAGCTCAATTTTGACAACGGATTCGAATTCGTCTCGAAAAATTGACTAACTAGCACCAGCCCCGACGCCGTAGCTCTCCGAAAATTTTTTTCGCCCCAAAAAATGCATGATGTATAGTATGGAGAAATTTTCAAAATTTGAGAAAATCAAAAATTTCGATTTCATGAGTTTTTCTTACTCAATTTTTCACGCTGAGTTCGAATTCGCTGTTGCAATTTGGCGGCGACCCTCCGTTCCCGAGATACCCTCGAAAAAGTTGGAAAAATTGATCAATTTGGTCAAAAAATGACTCTAGCTCAATTTTGACAACGGATTCGAATTCGTCTCGAAAAATTGACTAACTAGCACCAGCCCCGACGCCGTAGCTCTCCGAAAATTTTTTCGCCCCAAAAAATGCATGATGTATAGTATGGAGAAATTTTCAAAATTTGAGAAAATCAAAAATTTCGATTTCATGAGTTTTTCTTACTCAATTTTTCACGCTGAGTTCGAATTCGCTGTTGCAATTTGGCGGCGACCCTCCGTTCCCGAGATACCCTCGAAAAAGTTGGAAAAATTGATCAATTTGGGTCAAAAAATGACTCTAGCTCAATTTTGACAACGGATTCGAATTCGTCTCGAAAAATTGACTTAACTAGCACCAGCCCCGACGCCGTAGCTCTCCGAAAATTTTTTCGCCCCAAAAAATGCATGATGTATAGTATGGAGAAATTTTCAAAATTTGAGAAAATCAAAAATTTCGATTTCATGAGTTTTTTCTTACTCAATTTTTCACGCTGAGTTCGAATTCGCTGTTGCAATTTGGCGGCGACCCTCCGTTCCTGAGATACCCTCGAAAAAGTTGGAAAAATTGATCAATTTGGGTCAAAAAATGACTCTAGCTCAATTTTGACAACGGATTCGAATTCGTCTCGAAAAATTGACTAACTAGCACCAGCCCCGACGCCGTAGCTCTCCGAAAATTTTTTCGCCCCAAAAAATGCATGATGTATAGTATGGAGAAATTTTCAAAATTTGAGAAAATCAAAAATTTCGATTTCATGAGTTTTTCTTACTCAATTTTTCACGCTGAGTTCGAATTCGCTGTTGCAATTTGGCGGCGACCCTCCGTTCCCGAGATACCCTCGAAAAAGTTGGAAAAATTGATCAATTTGGGTCAAAAAATGACTCTAGCTCAATTTTGACAACGGATTCGAATTCGTCTCGAAAAATTGACTAACTAGCACCAGCCCCGACGCCGTAGCTCTTCCGAAAA
>JAJSSI010000093.1:62500-64318 GCA_031841125.1 Acanthococcus lagerstroemiae | reverse complement strand
GAGGTAATGATTAATAGGGACAGATGGGGGCATTCGTATTGCGAACGTTAGAGGTGAAATTCTTGGATCGTCGCAAGACGGACAGAAGCGAAAGCATTTGCCAAAAATGTTTTCATTAATCAAGAACGAAAGTTAGAGGTTCGAAGGCGATCAGATACCGCCCTAGTTCTAACCATAAACGATGCCAGCTAGCGATCCGCCGAAGTTCCTCCGATGACTCGGCGGGCAGCTTCCGGGAAACCAAAGCTTTTGGGTTCCGGGGGAAGTATGGTTGCAAAGCTGAAACTTAAAGGAATTGACGGAAGGGCACCACCAGGAGTGGAGCCTGCGGCTTAATTTGACTCAACACGGGAAACCTCACCAGGCCCGGACACCGGAAGGATTGACAGATTGATAGCTCTTTCTTGATTCGGTGGGTGGTGGTGCATGGCCGTTCTTAGTTGGGTGGAGCGATTTGTCTGGTTAATTCCGATAACGAACGAGACTCTAGCCTGCTAAATAGGCGTACTTTTGGTATCTCGAAGGCCCCCGGCTTCGGTCGGGTGGTTTTTACTACCGACGTACTTAAAAATCTTCTTAGAGGGACAGGCGGCGTCTAGCCGCACGAGATTGAGCAATAACAGGTCTGTGATGCCCTTAGATGTTCTGGGCGCACGCACGCGCGCTACACTGAAGGAATCAGCGTGTCCTCCCTGACCGAAAGGCCCGGGTAACCCGCTGAACCTCCTTCGTGCTAGGGATTGGGGCTTGCAATTATTCCCCATGAACGAGAATTCCCAGTAAGCGCGAGTCATAAGCTCGCGTTGATTACGTCCCTGCCCTTTGTACACACCGCCCGTCGCTACTACCGATTGAATGATTTAGTGAGGTCTTCGGACTGGTGCGCGGCAATGCACTCGTTGCGTTGCCGATTGTGCCGGGAAGATGACCAAACTTGATCATTTAGAGGAATAAAAGTCGTAACAAGGTTTCCGTAGGTGAACCTGCGGAAGGATCATTAACGTTTGCGAGCACAACTCGTTGCGCCCCAGCGTTTTTTTTTCTATCTCTTTTATTTTCGTTCGAACGCACTTTTTTTGAACCACACACACGCGCACAGCAGCACACGCTTTTGTGTCGTGTCGTATCTTCTCGCAGTGGCAACCTCTAAGCCCACGGCGCCGTCCCCCGCCACGCGCGGGGGGGCGCACGTCCGGAGGTTTTTCAATGAATCTTCGCCCGATAAGCCGAGATGACACGAGCGCCCCCCAGCAGGGGCCGACGGCGCGGCTCCGGCACGCACGGAGTCGCACTCGTCAACCCTCCGTTTTCGAACGATATGAATGACGAGAGAAACGAAAAGTTTTTTCTCGACTTCGAACGTTTGTGTTTTTATACATATAATAATATATAATATATTGTTAACGCATGAAAAAAGTAACAATTCTTTGAAAAATGATTACCCTGAACGGTGGATCACTTGGCTCGTGGGTCGATGAAGAACGCAGCTAATTGCGCGTCAACTTGTGAATTGCAGGACACATGAACATCGACACTTCGAACGCACATTGCGGTCCTCGGATTCACGTCCCGGACCACGCCTGGCTGAGGGTCGTTCAATAAACATAACCAGACTGCTGCGCGCGCGCAGCGAAAGCCTGGGCGTTCGTCTCTGCGGCCGGTCTCTTTTGTCGTCCTCTCCCTCTTATTTAAGCGGGGGGTGTGTCGACAGCAGCAGCAGCAGCAGCAGCCGCAGCCAAGGCGTCGCTCCAAATGAAATTTTTCAGCTCGAATGCCGCGTCATCGTCGTGTCTCTCATATATATGAAAAACAGACAGA
>JAJSSI010000093.1:52500-55000 GCA_031841125.1 Acanthococcus lagerstroemiae | reverse complement strand
ACGAATCTTCGTATAATGTTTCGTAAGTGCCCACGAACATGTATCGTGAGTGCGCCCACGATACATGCTACCGAATACCCCCACGTATCGTTGATATCTGCTAACATTTATCGTAGGCTTCGACGAACAAGTATCGTAGGTTGCTACGAACATGTATCGTAGTTGCCTGCGATACATGCTACCCACTCTCTCCGCGTATCGTGGATATCCGCGAACATTCATCGTAGCCTTTAGCGAACACGTATCTAAGGCATCTGCGAACTCGTATCGTAGTTACCTACGAACATGTGTCGCGGATGTGTACGCATCATCAGTATCGTAGGCGCCCACGAATACGTATCGTAGATACATGCTACCGAATATCCCCCCGTATCGTTGGTATCTGCTAACATTAATCGTAGGCTTCGACGAACACGTATCTTAGGTACCTACGAACATGTATCGTAGGTGCCCACGATCGTGTATCGTAGGTACATACGATACATGCTACCTAGTCTCCAGGTATCGTGGATATCTGCGAACATTTATCGTGGGCTTTGACGAACACGTATCGAAGGCACCTGCGAACATGTGTCGTGAGTGCGCCCACGATACCTGCTACCTAATCTCCGCGTATCGTGGATATCTACGAACATGTATCGTAGGTACCTACGATCACGTATCGTAGGTACCTACGAACGTGTATCGTAGGTGCCCACGATCGTGTATCGTAGGTACATACGATACATGCTACCTAGTCTCCAGGTATCGTGGATATCTGCGAACATTTATCGTGGGCTTTGACGAACACGTATCGAAGGCACCTGCGAACATGTGTCGTGAGTGCCCCCACGATACCTGCTACCTAATCTCCGCGTATCCTGGATATCTACGAACATGTATCGTAGGTACCTACGAACGTGTATCGTAGGTGCCCACGATCGTGTATCGTAGGTACACACGATACATGCTACCCACTCTCTCCGCGTATCGAAGGCACCTACGAACATGTGTCGTGAGTGCGCCCACGATACATGCTACCGAATATCCCCACGTATCGTTGGTATCTGCTAACATTAATCGTAGGCTTCGACGAACACGTATCTCAGGTACCTACGAACATGTATCGTAGGTGCCCACGATCGTGTATCGTAGGTACATACGATACATGCTACCTAGTCTCCAGGTATCGTGGATATCTGCGAACATTCATCGTGGGCTTTGACGAACACGTATCGAAGGCACCTGCGAACATGTGTCGTGAGTGCCCCCACGATACCTGCTACCTAATCTCCGCGTATCGTAGGTACCTACGAACACGTATCGTAGGTACCTACGAACGTGTATCGTAGGTGCCCACGATCGTGTATCGTAGGTACACACGATACATGCTACCCACTCTCTCCGCGTATCGAAGGCACCTACGAACATGTGTCGTGAGTGCGCCCACGATACATGCTACCGAATATCCCCACGTATCGTAGGCTTCGACGAACATGTATCGTAGGTACCTACGAACGTGTATCGTAGGTGCCCACGTTCGTGTATCGTAGGTACACACGATACATGCTACCCACTCTCTCCGCGTATCGAAGGCACCTGCGAACTTGTATCGTAGGTACCTACGAACATGTATCGTAGGTACCTACGAACGTGTATCGTAGGTGCCCACGATCGTGTATCGTAGGTACACACGATACATGCTACTCACTCTCTCCGCGTATCGAAGGCACCTACGAACATGTGTCGTGAGTGCGCCCACGATACATGCTACCGAATATCCCCACGTATCGTTGGTATCTGCTAACATTAATCGTAGGCTTCGACGAACACGTATCTCAGGTACCTACGAACATGTATCGTAGGTGCCCACGATCGTGTATCGTAGGTACATACGTTACATGCTACCTAGTCTCCAGGTATCGTGGATATCTGCGAACATTCATCGTGGGCTTTGACGAACACGTATCGAAGGCACCTGCGAACATGTGTCGTGAGTGCCCCCACGATACCTGCTACCTAATCTCCGCGTATCCTGGATATCTACGAACATGTATCGTAGGTACCTACGAACACGTATCGTAGGTGCCCACGATCGTGTATCGTAGGTACACACGATACATGCTACCCACTCTCTCCGCGTATCGAAGGCACCTACGAACATGTGTCGTGAGTGCGCCCACGATACATGCTACCGAACATCCCCACGTATCGTAGGCTTCGACGAACATGTATCGTAGGTACCTACGAACGTGTATCGTAGGTGCCCACGATCGTGTATCGTAGGTACACACGATTAATGCTACCCACTCTCTCCGCGTATCGAAGGCACCTGCGAACTTGTATCGTAGTTACCTACGAACATGTGTCGCGGATGTCTACGCATCATCAGTATCGTAGGTGCCCACGATTACGTATCGTAGGCACCTACGAACGTGTATCGTGAGTGCGGCCACGATACATGCTACCGAGTATCCCCACTTATCGATAATATCTGCGAACATTCATCCCAAGCTTCAAC
>JAJSSI010000093.1:37500-42500 GCA_031841125.1 Acanthococcus lagerstroemiae | reverse complement strand
ATGATATGGTATATGCTATATCTCCATCGAAAAATTAACTTTTCAAAAAAGTAAAAGGTTAAGCGAGTTTTTGATACAATCTTCTTTTATATTCATAACTCTAATTTCGGCCTAAAAAAGTAATGAGATCAATGAAAAAAAAGTCAAGCTTTTATAGCTTTGATAATGATAAAATGATAAAGACAATAAAATGAAATAATTATTTCAAAACTAGCGAAAATAAATATCGAGTCTAATTTTTTATGTTATTACAAAAAATTTCATCGATTTGATTCAATATTAATTTTTGCAAGTTTTGAAATAATTCTTTCATTTTATTGTCTCTAGATGAAATTATTATTTTTTTTTAATCATTATTAAAGCTATGAGCTTGAGTTTTTTTTTTCATCGATCTCATTACTTTTTTTTTTGGGCCGAAATTCGAGTCATGAATATAAAAAAAGAAGAATAAATCGAACTCGCCTAACCTTTTACTCTTTTCAAAATTTAATTTTTCGATGGAGATTTCACGAATTTTTTGGTAGAAAATATATGAATTCATGGATGGATGTATATCATCATCAATAAATTACATTTCAAATAGTTTATTATTTTCATAAAATTATACCGCTAATCTTGATTATGAATATGAATATGAAAAATATTGATAACGAGGAATGAACAGTCGCTACTCGACAGCCTTCGCCGTAGCCTCGGGAGATTACGTATCTAAGGTGACTACGTATCGTAGGTGATTGGGTGCATGCATTAGATGCTCCCGTCACAAGTTCGCGCTTACCTCCTATCGATCAGTAACAAAGACATCGACGATCCAACATCGCGAGGGAACAACCCCTTATCACGGACGATAAAGAAGCAAACTCGCTGCTGCCGTTACGATCAATCTGTTGCAAATGCCGTTTTTAATGTTTTAATTGCCTACGATACATGCTACCGAATACCCCCACGTATCGTGGGTGCTCACGAACACGTATCGCGAATGTCTACGCATCAGTATCATGGTTGCCGACGATACATACTACCGAATACCCCCACGTATCGTTGATATCTACCAACATTTATCGTAGGCTTCAACGAACACGTATCGTAGGTACATACGAACATGTATCGTAGGTACCTACGAACATGTATCGTAGGTGCCCACGATACATGCTACCGAATACCACGACGTATCGTTAATATCTGCGAACATTTATCGTAGGCTTCAACGAACACGTATCGCGAAGCGCGTTGATTACGCTGGTTTATCGAAAAATATAAGATTTTGTTTAACAAACTGTAGCTCAACCGCATGTCAATAAGAAGTTTTCTTAATAAGCATTAATCAAAGTTAAGATCAAATTCTTTCCGCGAAAAAAATGTTTGTTCATTTTGAACCTCTTATTACTCGTGAGTTACAGTTGTTCAATGATTAACATGAAAATATCGATACGGAAAGAAGAAAAAATATTTTACGGTGATTTTATCGATATTTTTAAATGCAAGTTTTTTTTTTTCGATGAAATCCTAATTAGACGTGTTATTTTTTTTCGATCCTTCAAAATCTGATCATACGAATACATAAAGTGAAAAATAATTACAAATTTTTGTGTACGAAAAATCGAAAGGATGGATGGATTATTTTTCAAAATCGTTTGAAATACATAAAAATTAGTCGTACGATATCTATAAAATATTTAATAGCTTAAAGTGTGTATCAAATATTTTATAGTTATCGTAGTTCTAATGTTCGAAGTAAGGATGCTTTGACGATTGAATGAATTTGAGCATGTCAGAGTAATAAATTCTTCATTGATTATCGTTGGATAATTTTGGAATTACAGGTGTATCGCAGTTATGGAAAAAAAAAATCATTAGAAAACTTTTCGATTGTGACAAAATTCAAAGTTATTAATTACGGTATTTTTACTTGAATTGAGATCCGGAATATTTGGAAATAGAGTACGAATCTTCGTATAATGTTTCGTAAGTGCCCACGAACATGTATCGTGAGTGCGCCCACGATACATGCTACCGAATACCCCCACGTATCGTTGATATCTGCTAACATTTATCGTAGGCTTCGACGAACAAGTATCGTAGGTTGCTACGAACATGTATCGTAGTTGCCTGCGATACATGCTACCCACTCTCTCCGCGTATCGTGGATATCCGCGAACATTCATCGTAGCCTTTAGCGAACACGTATCTAAGGCATCTGCGAACTCGTATCGTAGTTACCTACGAACATGTGTCGCGGATGTGTACGCATCATCAGTATCGTAGGCGCCCACGAATACGTATCGTAGATACATGCTACCGAATATCCCCACGTATCGTTGGTATCTGCTAACATTAATCGTAGGCTTCGACGAACACGTATCTTAGGTACCTACGAACATGTATCGTAGGTGCCCACGATCGTGTATCGTAGGTACATACGATACATGCTACCTAGTCTCCAGGTATCGTGGATATCTGCGAACATTTATCGTGGGCTTTGACGAACACGTATCGAAGGCACCTGCGAACATGTGTCGTGAGTGCGCCCACGATACCTGCTACCTAATCTCCGCGTATCGTGGATATCTACGAACATGTATCGTAGGTACCTACGATCACGTATCGTAGGTACCTACGAACGTGTATCGTAGGTGCCCACGATCGTGTATCGTAGGTACATACGATACATGCTACCTAGTCTCCAGGTATCGTGGATATCTGCGAACATTTATCGTGGGCTTTGACGAACACGTATCGAAGGCACCTGCGAACATGTGTCGTGAGTGCCCCCACGATACCTGCTACCTAATCTCCGCGTATCCTGGATATCTACGAACATGTATCGTAGGTACCTACGAACATGTATCGTAGGTGCCCACGATCGTGTATCGTAGGTACACACGATACATGCTACCCACTCTCTCCGCGTATCGAAGGCACCTACGAACATGTGTCGTGAGTGCGCCCACGATACATGCTACCGAATATCCCCACGTATCGTTGGTATCTGCTAACATTAATCGTAGGCTTCGACGAACACGTATCTCAGGTACCTACGAACATGTATCGTAGGTGCCCACGATCGTGTATCGTAGGTACATACGATACATGCTACCTAGTCTCCAGGTATCGTGGATATCTGCGAACATTCATCGTGGGCTTTGACGAACACGTATCGAAGGCACCTGCGAACATGTGTCGTGAGTGCCCCCACGATACCTGCTACCTAATCTCCGCGTATCGTAGGTACCTACGAACACGTATCGTAGGTACCTACGAACGTGTATCGTAGGTGCCCACGATCGTGTATCGTAGGTACACACGATACATGCTACCCACTCTCTCCGCGTATCGAAGGCACCTACGAACATGTGTCGTGAGTGCGCCCACGATACATGCTACCGAATATCCCCACGTATCGTAGGCTTCGACGAACATGTATCGTAGGTACCTACGAACGTGTATCGTAGGTGCCCACGTTCGTGTATCGTAGGTACACACGATACATGCTACCCACTCTCTCCGCGTATCGAAGGCACCTGCGAACTTGTATCGTAGGTACCTACGAACATGTATCGTAGGTACCTACGAACGTGTATCGTAGGTGCCCACGATCGTGTATCGTAGGTACACACGATACATGCTACTCACTCTCTCCGCGTATCGAAGGCACCTACGAACATGTGTCGTGAGTGCGCCCACGATACATGCTACCGAATATCCCCACGTATCGTTGGTATCTGCTAACATTAATCGTAGGCTTCGACGAACACGTATCTCAGGTACCTACGAACATGTATCGTAGGTGCCCACGATCGTGTATCGTAGGTACATACGTTACATGCTACCTAGTCTCCAGGTATCGTGGATATCTGCGAACATTCATCGTGGGCTTTGACGAACACGTATCGAAGGCACCTGCGAACATGTGTCGTGAGTGCCCCCACGATACCTGCTACCTAATCTCCGCGTATCCTGGATATCTACGAACATGTATCGTAGGTACCTACGAACACGTATCGTAGGTGCCCACGATCGTGTATCGTAGGTACACACGATACATGCTACCCACTCTCTCCGCGTATCGAAGGCACCTACGAACATGTGTCGTGAGTGCGCCCACGATACATGCTACCGAACATCCCCACGTATCGTAGGCTTCGACGAACATGTATCGTAGGTACCTACGAACGTGTATCGTAGGTGCCCACGATCGTGTATCGTAGGTACACACGATTAATGCTACCCACTCTCTCCGCGTATCGAAGGCACCTGCGAACTTGTATCGTAGTTACCTACGAACATGTGTCGCGGATGTCTACGCATCATCAGTATCGTAGGTGCCCACGATTACGTATCGTAGGCACCTACGAACGTGTATCGTGAGTGCGGCCACGATACATGCTACCGAGTATCCCCACTTATCGATAATATCTGCGAACATTCATCCCAAGCTTCAACGAACACGTAACGTAGGCGCCCACTAACGTGTATTATGGGTACACACGATACATGTATCGTGGGTTCCTACGCACATGTGTCGCGGATGTCCACGCATCAGTATCGTAGGTGCCCACTAATACGCGTCGTAGGCACCTGCGAACACGTATCGTAGGTACCTACGATACGTATTAGTGGGCACCAACGATACTGAAGCGTAGACATCCGCGATACATGTTCGTAGGTACCTACGAATACGTATCGTAGGCACCTACGAACACGTATCGTAGGTGCCCACGAGCATGTATCGTAGGTGCCACGCGAACGTGTATCGCAGGTGCCCGCGAACGTGTACCGTAGGCACCCACGAGCATGTGTCGCGGATGTCTACGCATCAGTATCGTTGGCACCTGCGAACACGTATCGTAGGTGCCCACGAACATGTATCGTAGGTACCTACGAACATGTATCGTAGGCACCTACGAACACGTATCGTAGGTGCCCACGAGCACGTATCGTAGGTGCCACGCGAACGTGTATCGTAGGTGCCCGCGAAC
Source organism: Acanthococcus lagerstroemiae (assembly GCA_031841125.1). Taxonomy (NCBI): domain Eukaryota; kingdom Metazoa; phylum Arthropoda; class Insecta; order Hemiptera; family Eriococcidae; genus Acanthococcus; species Acanthococcus lagerstroemiae. The sequence goes on along the minus strand of JAJSSI010000093.1, from coordinate 37,521 downwards.
GTGTACCGTAGGCACCCACGA
>JAJSSI010000093.1:20000-27500 GCA_031841125.1 Acanthococcus lagerstroemiae | reverse complement strand
ATCATCATCAATAAATTACATTTCAAATAGTTTATTATTTTCATAAAATTATACCGCTAATCTTGATTATGAATATGAATATGAAAAATATTGATAACGAGGAATGAACAGTCGCTACTCGACAGCCTTCGCCGTAGCCTCGGGAGATTACGTATCTAAGGTGACTACGTATCGTAGGTGATTGGGTGCATGCATTAGATGCTCCCGTCACAAGTTCGCGCTTACCTCCTATCGATCAGTAACAAAGACATCGACGATCCAACATCGCGAGGGAACAACCCCTTATCACGGACGATAAAGAAGCAAACTCGCTGCTGCCGTTACGATCAATCTGTTGCAAATGCCGTTTTTAATGTTTTAATTGCCTACGATACATGCTACCGAATACCCCCACGTATCGTGGGTGCTCACGAACACGTATCGCGAATGTCTACGCATCAGTATCATGGTTGCCGACGATACATACTACCGAATACCCCCACGTATCGTTGATATCTACCAACATTTATCGTAGGCTTCAACGAACACGTATCGTAGGTACATACGAACATGTATCGTAGGTACCTACGAACATGTATCGTAGGTGCCCACGATACATGCTACCGAATACCACGACGTATCGTTAATATCTGCGAACATTTATCGTAGGCTTCAACGAACACGTATCGCGAAGCGCGTTGATTACGCTGGTTTATCGAAAAATATAAGATTTTGTTTAACAAACTGTAGCTCAACCGCATGTCAATAAGAAGTTTTCTTAATAAGCATTAATCAAAGTTAAGATCAAATTCTTTCCGCGAAAAAAATGTTTGTTCATTTTGAACCTCTTATTACTCGTGAGTTACAGTTGTTCAATGATTAACATGAAAATATCGATACGGAAAGAAGAAAAAATATTTTACGGTGATTTTATCGATATTTTTAAATGCAAGTTTTTTTTTTTCGATGAAATCCTAATTAGACGTGTTATTTTTTTTCGATCCTTCAAAATCTGATCATACGAATACATAAAGTGAAAAATAATTACAAATTTTTGTGTACGAAAAATCGAAAGGATGGATGGATTATTTTTCAAAATCGTTTGAAATACATAAAAATTAGTCGTACGATATCTATAAAATATTTAATAGCTTAAAGTGTGTATCAAATATTTTATAGTTATCGTAGTTCTAATGTTCGAAGTAAGGATGCTTTGACGATTGAATGAATTTGAGCATGTCAGAGTAATAAATTCTTCATTGATTATCGTTGGATAATTTTGGAATTACAGGTGTATCGCAGTTATGGAAAAAAAAAATCATTAGAAAACTTTTCGATTGTGACAAAATTCAAAGTTATTAATTACGGTATTTTTACTTGAATTGAGATCCGGAATATTTGGAAATAGAGTACGAATCTTCGTATAATGTTTCGTAAGTGCCCACGAACATGTATCGTGAGTGCGCCCACGATACATGCTACCGAATACCCCCACGTATCGTTGATATCTGCTAACATTTATCGTAGGCTTCGACGAACAAGTATCGTAGGTTGCTACGAACATGTATCGTAGTTGCCTGCGATACATGCTACCCACTCTCTCCGCGTATCGTGGATATCCGCGAACATTCATCGTAGCCTTTAGCGAACACGTATCTAAGGCATCTGCGAACTCGTATCGTAGTTACCTACGAACATGTGTCGCGGATGTGTACGCATCATCAGTATCGTAGGCGCCCACGAATACGTATCGTAGATACATGCTACCGAATATCCCCCCGTATCGTTGGTATCTGCTAACATTAATCGTAGGCTTCGACGAACACGTATCTTAGGTACCTACGAACATGTATCGTAGGTGCCCACGATCGTGTATCGTAGGTACATACGATACATGCTACCTAGTCTCCAGGTATCGTGGATATCTGCGAACATTTATCGTGGGCTTTGACGAACACGTATCGAAGGCACCTGCGAACATGTGTCGTGAGTGCGCCCACGATACCTGCTACCTAATCTCCGCGTATCGTGGATATCTACGAACATGTATCGTAGGTACCTACGATCACGTATCGTAGGTACCTACGAACGTGTATCGTAGGTGCCCACGATCGTGTATCGTAGGTACATACGATACATGCTACCTAGTCTCCAGGTATCGTGGATATCTGCGAACATTTATCGTGGGCTTTGACGAACACGTATCGAAGGCACCTGCGAACATGTGTCGTGAGTGCCCCCACGATACCTGCTACCTAATCTCCGCGTATCCTGGATATCTACGAACATGTATCGTAGGTACCTACGAACGTGTATCGTAGGTGCCCACGATCGTGTATCGTAGGTACACACGATACATGCTACCCACTCTCTCCGCGTATCGAAGGCACCTACGAACATGTGTCGTGAGTGCGCCCACGATACATGCTACCGAATATCCCCACGTATCGTTGGTATCTGCTAACATTAATCGTAGGCTTCGACGAACACGTATCTCAGGTACCTACGAACATGTATCGTAGGTGCCCACGATCGTGTATCGTAGGTACATACGATACATGCTACCTAGTCTCCAGGTATCGTGGATATCTGCGAACATTCATCGTGGGCTTTGACGAACACGTATCGAAGGCACCTGCGAACATGTGTCGTGAGTGCCCCCACGATACCTGCTACCTAATCTCCGCGTATCGTAGGTACCTACGAACACGTATCGTAGGTACCTACGAACGTGTATCGTAGGTGCCCACGATCGTGTATCGTAGGTACACACGATACATGCTACCCACTCTCTCCGCGTATCGAAGGCACCTACGAACATGTGTCGTGAGTGCGCCCACGATACATGCTACCGAATATCCCCACGTATCGTAGGCTTCGACGAACATGTATCGTAGGTACCTACGAACGTGTATCGTAGGTGCCCACGTTCGTGTATCGTAGGTACACACGATACATGCTACCCACTCTCTCCGCGTATCGAAGGCACCTGCGAACTTGTATCGTAGGTACCTACGAACATGTATCGTAGGTACCTACGAACGTGTATCGTAGGTGCCCACGATCGTGTATCGTAGGTACACACGATACATGCTACTCACTCTCTCCGCGTATCGAAGGCACCTACGAACATGTGTCGTGAGTGCGCCCACGATACATGCTACCGAATATCCCCACGTATCGTTGGTATCTGCTAACATTAATCGTAGGCTTCGACGAACACGTATCTCAGGTACCTACGAACATGTATCGTAGGTGCCCACGATCGTGTATCGTAGGTACATACGTTACATGCTACCTAGTCTCCAGGTATCGTGGATATCTGCGAACATTCATCGTGGGCTTTGACGAACACGTATCGAAGGCACCTGCGAACATGTGTCGTGAGTGCCCCCACGATACCTGCTACCTAATCTCCGCGTATCCTGGATATCTACGAACATGTATCGTAGGTACCTACGAACACGTATCGTAGGTGCCCACGATCGTGTATCGTAGGTACACACGATACATGCTACCCACTCTCTCCGCGTATCGAAGGCACCTACGAACATGTGTCGTGAGTGCGCCCACGATACATGCTACCGAACATCCCCACGTATCGTAGGCTTCGACGAACATGTATCGTAGGTACCTACGAACGTGTATCGTAGGTGCCCACGATCGTGTATCGTAGGTACACACGATTAATGCTACCCACTCTCTCCGCGTATCGAAGGCACCTGCGAACTTGTATCGTAGTTACCTACGAACATGTGTCGCGGATGTCTACGCATCATCAGTATCGTAGGTGCCCACGATTACGTATCGTAGGCACCTACGAACGTGTATCGTGAGTGCGGCCACGATACATGCTACCGAGTATCCCCACTTATCGATAATATCTGCGAACATTCATCCCAAGCTTCAACGAACACGTAACGTAGGCGCCCACTAACGTGTATTATGGGTACACACGATACATGTATCGTGGGTTCCTACGCACATGTGTCGCGGATGTCCACGCATCAGTATCGTAGGTGCCCACTAATACGCGTCGTAGGCACCTGCGAACACGTATCGTAGGTACCTACGATACGTATTAGTGGGCACCAACGATACTGAAGCGTAGACATCCGCGATACATGTTCGTAGGTACCTACGAATACGTATCGTAGGCACCTACGAACACGTATCGTAGGTGCCCACGAGCATGTATCGTAGGTGCCACGCGAACGTGTATCGCAGGTGCCCGCGAACGTGTACCGTAGGCACCCACGAGCATGTGTCGCGGATGTCTACGCATCAGTATCGTTGGCACCTGCGAACACGTATCGTAGGTGCCCACGAACATGTATCGTAGGTACCTACGAACATGTATCGTAGGCACCTACGAACACGTATCGTAGGTGCCCACGAGCACGTATCGTAGGTGCCACGCGAACGTGTATCGTAGGTGCCCGCGAACGTGTACCGTAGGCACCCACGAGCATGTGTCGCGGATGTCTACGCATCAGTATCGTTGGCACCTGCGAACACGTATCGTAGGTGCCCACGAACATGTATCGTAGGTACCTACGAACGTGTATCGTAGGTACCACGCGGGGAGGCACGGACGTCGATCGCGGCTGCCTCGACAGCTTTATCGCGGGCTCGTTAATGCCGAGTCATCATGCCCAACGAATGATAATGTCGCGATTCCGATCGTTTGATATATATTTTTTTTTTTTTTTTTCCCACTCTCACCAAGTTCAGCCGAGCCACCTTCGAATAGGCCCTTCCAGCCTCTCGCTGACCCATTTGCCGCCGGGCTACGAGTTCCTTCTCGGAGTTGCCTTCCCGGCGCTCTTGTCTACTATGTACCGATGCGCTTGGTCGAGGCGACGGGGGTGTCAAGCCCGAACGTCTTACCTCCTCCGTAGTTTGTCATCGAGTGCGACCAATTATTTTTTTTACTGCCTATAACACAGCATTACCGCGGGTCGGCGTCCATGACCGAATGGCCCATATGCGGTGCGCGCCCTAGGCGTCACTCGGCTGCGGCGACGCTTCTCGTTCGGAGTTTCGCTCGCTCGCAGCTTATACCGAGCATCGACTCACTCGATTCCGAGCGAGAATACTCAATCGAACGCACACTCACGAGTGGTGAATCTCGTTATTCGCCGACCTCGACGTCGACAATAGCACAGCCTATCGTCGGGTATCTCTTTTTTGATAAACCAAAGAGAGAGAGACTGTTCGAATCTGAATGATAATGCCCACGGCCTCGCTTCGTCAACTCGGTTAACGCGTCGTCCCTTACGGGGGGCACACACGTATTTAACCGAGGGCACGCGAAGCGCACCGTGCGCCGTTATATACGGCAATTGTTCGAACGCGTTAAAATGTGCCCACGACGTTCGTGGCGCACACGACGATTAAATATATATCGATCATCTCTGCATTCGTGTAGAGCGGAACGTGTCGGTGCGTCGTCGCCCCCTTCGGGGTGTGGCGGCGCACCGTGTAATATCAAGCACTGCCCCGCGCGACGAATGCGGGAGACTCTTTATTATTATCGCTCGTGTGTCGCGTATACACGGGCGAGACAGAGCTCTCGCGCTTCGCGCGCAAGTGTTGCTTGCTTGCGTGTCGAAACGATGCGAGCACAACTCGTTGCGCCCAGCGTTTTTTTTTCTATCTCTTTTATTTTCGTTCGAACGCACTTTTTTTGAACCACACACACGCGCACAGCAGCACACGCTTTTGTGTCGTGTCGTATCTTCTCGCAGTGGCAACCTCTAAGCCCACGGCGCCGTCCCCCCGCCACGCGCGGGGGGGCGCACGTCCGGAGGTTTTTCAATGAATCTTCGCCCGATAAGCCGAGATGACACGAGCGCCCCCCAGCAGGGGCCGACGGCGCGGCTCCGGCACGCACGGAGTCGCACTCGTCAACCCTCCGTTTTCGAACGATATGAATGACGAGAGAAACGAAAAGTTTTTCTCGACTTCGAACGTTTGTGTTTTTATACATATAATAATATAATATATGTTAACGCATGAAAAAAGTAACAATTCTTTGAAAAATGATTACCCTGAACGGTGGATCACTTGGCTCGTGGGTCGATGAAGAACGCAGCTAATTGCGCGTCAACTTGTGAATTGCAGGACACATGAACATCGACACTTCGAACGCACATTGCGGTCCTCGGATTCACGTCCCGGACCACGCCTGGCTGAGGGTCGTTCAATAAACATAACCAGACTGCTGCGCGCGCGCAGCGAAAGCCTGGGCGTTCGTCTCTGCGGCCGGTCTCTTTTGTCGTCCTCTCCCTCTTATTTAAGCGGGGGGTGTGTCGACAGCAGCAGCAGCAGCAGCAGCCGCAGCCAAGGCGTCGCTCCAAATGAAATTTTTCAGCTCGAATGCCGCGTCGTCGTCGTGTCTCTCATATATATTTGAAACAGACAGAGCACACACGCGTCGTGTCGCCCTTTTCTTCGGGGGTGCCTCTCGGTGTCACCCCGGGTGCGGATGCGCCTCGGGGATGATGTTGATGAGATGCTTCTTCAACGTGTTCGCGCGCGTTGAAACCGAAGGAGAGAGGGGAAACGACACGCGCTATGTGTGTGTGCGTGATGTTGATGATTGACGAGAGAGATGATACACGGCGATAACGACACGCGCGCGAGAGAGCGGTGGTGCGACTTCGTTGGTCGAGTCCCGGAGCTCATGTCTTCTTAGCGGATGACGAGCGGACCGGCCGGCGGAGGAGAGCCCGCCGCCTCCTCTACGTTTAAGCCCGCGGTGTACTCCATGGCATTTCGAGAGCAGACGAGAAACAAAAAAAAATTTAACGACGACCTCAGAGCAGGCGAGACTACCCGCTGAATTTAAGCATATTACTAAGCGGAGGAAAAGAAACTAACAAGGATTTCCTTAGTAGCGGCGAGCGAACAGGAATTAGCCCAGCACTGAATCCCGCGGTTCTGCCGCCGGGAAATGTAGTGTTCGGGAGGGTTCAATTATCCCGCGGCGTCGGACCGCGTCCAAGTCCATCTTGAATGGGGCCACTTACCCGTAGAGGGTGCCAGGCCCGTAGTGACCGGGACGCGTCGCGGGAGGGCCTCTCCTTAGAGTCGGGTTGCTTGAGAGTGCAGCTCTAAGTTGGTGGTAAACTCCATCTAAGGCTAAATATGACCACGAGACCGATAGCGAACAAGTACCGTGAGGGAAAGTTGAAAAGAACTTTGAAGAGAGGGTTCAAGAGTACGTGAAACCGTTCAGGGGTAAACCTGAGAAACCCAAAAGATCGAATGGGGAGATTCACCGTCAGCGGTGGGGGCTTGCGTGCGGCTCGCGATGCGTTGGCGCCTTGGCGCCGGCGCACGCGGTCGCTGCGCCATGATCCTCATCGTCGGCGTGCACTTCTCCCCTAGTAGGACGTCGCGACCCGTTGGGTGCCGGCCTACGGCCCGTTTGGTCGACTGTCGCGTCGCGTTCACGCGCGCTCACGCGGCAGACCTTCGGTCGCCCGGTCGGCTGCTCGGCGGTATCGAACGCTT
>JAJSSI010000093.1:10000-15000 GCA_031841125.1 Acanthococcus lagerstroemiae | reverse complement strand
TAAGAAGTTTTCTTAATAAGCATTAATCAAAGTTAAGATCAAATTCTTTCCGCGAAAAAAATGTTTGTTCATTTTGAACCTCTTATTACTCGTGAGTTACAGTTGTTCAATGATTAACATGAAAATATCGATACGGAAAGAAGAAAAAATATTTTACGGTGATTTTATCGATATTTTTAAATGCAAGTTTTTTTTTTTCGATGAAATCCTAATTAGACGTGTTATTTTTTTTCGATCCTTCAAAATCTGATCATACGAATACATAAAGTGAAAAATAATTACAAATTTTTGTGTACGAAAAATCGAAAGGATGGATGGATTATTTTTCAAAATCGTTTGAAATACATAAAAATTAGTCGTACGATATCTATAAAATATTTAATAGCTTAAAGTGTGTATCAAATATTTTATAGTTATCGTAGTTCTAATGTTCGAAGTAAGGATGCTTTGACGATTGAATGAATTTGAGCATGTCAGAGTAATAAATTCTTCATTGATTATCGTTGGATAATTTTGGAATTACAGGTGTATCGCAGTTATGGAAAAAAAAAATCATTAGAAAACTTTTCGATTGTGACAAAATTCAAAGTTATTAATTACGGTATTTTTACTTGAATTGAGATCCGGAATATTTGGAAATAGAGTACGAATCTTCGTATAATGTTTCGTAAGTGCCCACGAACATGTATCGTGAGTGCGCCCACGATACATGCTACCGAATACCCCCACGTATCGTTGATATCTGCTAACATTTATCGTAGGCTTCGACGAACAAGTATCGTAGGTTGCTACGAACATGTATCGTAGTTGCCTGCGATACATGCTACCCACTCTCTCCGCGTATCGTGGATATCCGCGAACATTCATCGTAGCCTTTAGCGAACACGTATCTGCGAACTCGTATCGTAGTTACCTACGAACATGTGTCGCGGATGTGTACGCATCATCAGTATCGTAGGCGCCCACGAATACGTATCGTAGATACATGCTACCGAATATCCCCACGTATCGTTGGTATCTGCTAACATTAATCGTAGGCTTCGACGAACACGTATCTTAGGTACCTACGAACATGTATCGTAGGTGCCCACGATCGTGTATCGTAGGTACATACGATACATGCTACCTAGTCTCCAGGTATCGTGGATATCTGCGAACATTTATCGTGGGCTTTGACGAACACGTATCGAAGGCACCTGCGAACATGTGTCGTGAGTGCGCCCACGATACCTGCTACCTAATCTCCGCGTATCGTGGATATCTACGAACATGTATCGTAGGTACCTACGATCACGTATCGTAGGTACCTACGAACGTGTATCGTAGGTGCCCACGATCGTGTATCGTAGGTACATACGATACATGCTACCTAGTCTCCAGGTATCGTGGATATCTGCGAACATTTATCGTGGGCTTTGACGAACACGTATCGAAGGCACCTGCGAACATGTGTCGTGAGTGCCCCCACGATACCTGCTACCTAATCTCCGCGTATCCTGGATATCTACGAACATGTATCGTAGGTACCTACGAACGTGTATCGTAGGTGCCCACGATCGTGTATCGTAGGTACACACGATACATGCTACCCACTCTCTCCGCGTATCGAAGGCACCTACGAACATGTGTCGTGAGTGCGCCCACGATACATGCTACCGAATATCCCCACGTATCGTTGGTATCTGCTAACATTAATCGTAGGCTTCGACGAACACGTATCTCAGGTACCTACGAACATGTATCGTAGGTGCCCACGATCGTGTATCGTAGGTACATACGATACATGCTACCTAGTCTCCAGGTATCGTGGATATCTGCGAACATTCATCGTGGGCTTTGACGAACACGTATCGAAGGCACCTGCGAACATGTGTCGTGAGTGCCCCCACGATACCTGCTACCTAATCTCCGCGTATCGTAGGTACCTACGAACACGTATCGTAGGTACCTACGAACGTGTATCGTAGGTGCCCACGATCGTGTATCGTAGGTACACACGATACATGCTACCCACTCTCTCCGCGTATCGAAGGCACCTACGAACATGTGTCGTGAGTGCGCCCACGATACATGCTACCGAATATCCCCACGTATCGTAGGCTTCGACGAACATGTATCGTAGGTACCTACGAACGTGTATCGTAGGTGCCCACGTTCGTGTATCGTAGGTACACACGATACATGCTACCCACTCTCTCCGCGTATCGAAGGCACCTGCGAACTTGTATCGTAGGTACCTACGAACATGTATCGTAGGTACCTACGAACGTGTATCGTAGGTGCCCACGATCGTGTATCGTAGGTACACACGATACATGCTACTCACTCTCTCCGCGTATCGAAGGCACCTACGAACATGTGTCGTGAGTGCGCCCACGATACATGCTACCGAATATCCCCACGTATCGTTGGTATCTGCTAACATTAATCGTAGGCTTCGACGAACACGTATCTCAGGTACCTACGAACATGTATCGTAGGTGCCCACGATCGTGTATCGTAGGTACATACGTTACATGCTACCTAGTCTCCAGGTATCGTGGATATCTGCGAACATTCATCGTGGGCTTTGACGAACACGTATCGAAGGCACCTGCGAACATGTGTCGTGAGTGCCCCCACGATACCTGCTACCTAATCTCCGCGTATCCTGGATATCTACGAACATGTATCGTAGGTACCTACGAACACGTATCGTAGGTGCCCACGATCGTGTATCGTAGGTACACACGATACATGCTACCCACTCTCTCCGCGTATCGAAGGCACCTACGAACATGTGTCGTGAGTGCGCCCACGATACATGCTACCGAACATCCCCACGTATCGTAGGCTTCGACGAACATGTATCGTAGGTACCTACGAACGTGTATCGTAGGTGCCCACGATCGTGTATCGTAGGTACACACGATTAATGCTACCCACTCTCTCCGCGTATCGAAGGCACCTGCGAACTTGTATCGTAGTTACCTACGAACATGTGTCGCGGATGTCTACGCATCATCAGTATCGTAGGTGCCCACGATTACGTATCGTAGGCACCTACGAACGTGTATCGTGAGTGCGGCCACGATACATGCTACCGAGTATCCCCACTTATCGATAATATCTGCGAACATTCATCCCAAGCTTCAACGAACACGTAACGTAGGCGCCCACTAACGTGTATTATGGGTACACACGATACATGTATCGTGGGTTCCTACGCACATGTGTCGCGGATGTCCACGCATCAGTATCGTAGGTGCCCACTAATACGCGTCGTAGGCACCTGCGAACACGTATCGTAGGTACCTACGATACGTATTAGTGGGCACCAACGATACTGAAGCGTAGACATCCGCGATACATGTTCGTAGGTACCTACGAATACGTATCGTAGGCACCTACGAACACGTATCGTAGGTGCCCACGAGCATGTATCGTAGGTGCCACGCGAACGTGTATCGCAGGTGCCCGCGAACGTGTACCGTAGGCACCCACGAGCATGTGTCGCGGATGTCTACGCATCAGTATCGTTGGCACCTGCGAACACGTATCGTAGGTGCCCACGAACATGTATCGTAGGTACCTACGAACATGTATCGTAGGCACCTACGAACACGTATCGTAGGTGCCCACGAGCACGTATCGTAGGTGCCACGCGAACGTGTATCGTAGGTGCCCGCGAACGTGTACCGTAGGCACCCACGAGCATGTGTCGCGGATGTCTACGCATCAGTATCGTTGGCACCTGCGAACACGTATCGTAGGTGCCCACGAACATGTATCGTAGGTACCTACGAACGTGTATCGTAGGTACCACGCGGGGAGGCACGGACGTCGATCGCGGCTGCCTCGACAGCTTTATCGCGGGCTCGTTAATGCCGAGTCATCATGCCCAACGAATGATAATGTCGCGATTCCGATCGTTTGATATATATTTTTTTTTTTTTTTTTCCCACTCTCACCAAGTTCAGCCGAGCCACCTTCGAATAGGCCCTTCCAGCCTCTCGCTGACCCATTTGCCGCCGGGCTACGAGTTCCTTCTCGGAGTTGCCTTCCCGGCGCTCTTGTCTACTATGTACCGATGCGCTTGGTCGAGGCGACGGGGGTGTCAAGCCCGAACGTCTTACCTCCTCCGTAGTTTGTCATCGAGTGCGACCAATTATTTTTTTTACTGCCTATAACACAGCATTACCGCGGGTCGGCGTCCATGACCGAATGGCCCATATGCGGTGCGCGCCCTAGGCGTCACTCGGCTGCGGCGACGCTTCTCGTTCGGAGTTTCGCTCGCTCGCAGCTTATACCGAGCATCGACTCACTCGATTCCGAGCGAGAATACTCAATCGAACGCACACTCACGAGTGGTGAATCTCGTTATTCGCCGACCTCGACGTCGACAATAGCACAGCCTATCGTCGGGTATCTCTTTTTTGATAAACCAAAGAGAGAGAGACTGTTCGAATCTGAATGATAATGCCCACGGCCTCGCTTCGTCAACTCGGTTAACGCGTCGTCCCTTACGGGGGGCACACACGTATTTAACCGAGGGCACGCGAAGCGCACCGTGCGCCGTTATATACGGCAATTGTTCGAACGCGTTAAAATGTGCCCACGACGTTCGTGGCGCACACGACGATTAAATATATATCGATCATCTCTGCATTCGTGTAGAGCGGAACGTGTCGGTGCGTCGTCGCCCCCTTCGGGGTGTGGCGGCGCACCGTGTAATATCAAGCACTGCCCCGCGCGACGAATGCGAGAGACTCTTTATTATTATCGCTCGTGTGTCGCGTATACACGGGCGAGACAGAGCTCTCGCGCTTCGCGCGCAAGTGTTGCTTGCTTGCGTGTCGAAACGAAGCTCCCTGGTTGATCCTGCCAGTAGTCATATGCTTGTCTCAAAGATTAAGCCATGCATGTCTCAGTGCATGCCGAATTAAGGTGAAACCGCGAATGGCTCATTAAATCAGTTATGGTTCCTTAGATCGTACTCACATTTACTTGGATAACTGTGG
>JAJSSI010000092.1:0-64384 GCA_031841125.1 Acanthococcus lagerstroemiae | reverse complement strand
TTTGAAAATTTCTCCATACTATACATCATGCATTTTTTGGGGCGAAAAAATTTTCGGAGAGCTACGGCGTCGGGGCTGGTGCTAGTTAGTCAATTTTTCGAGACGAATTCGAATCCGTTGTCAAAATTGAGCTAGAGTCATTTTTGACCCAAATTGATCAATTTTCCAACTTTTTCGAGGGTATCTCGGGAACGGAGGGTCGCCGCCAAATTGCAACAGCGAATTCGAACTCAGCGTGAAAAATTGAGTAAGAAACACTCATGAATTCGAAATTTTTGATTTTCTCAAATTTTGAAAATTTCTCCATACTATACATCAGGCATTTTTTGGGGCGAAAAAATTTTCGGAGAGCTACGGCGTCGGGGCTGGTGCTAGTTAGTCAATTTTTCGAGACGAATTCGAATCCGTTGTCAAAATGGAGCTAGAGTCATTTTTTGACCCAAATTGATCAATTTTTTCAACTTCTTCGGGAGTATCTCGGAACGGAGGGTCGCCGCCAAATTGCAACAGCGAATTCGAACTCAGCGTGAAAAATTAAGTAAGAAACACTCATGATTTCGAAATTTTTGATTTTCTAAATTTTGAAAATTTCTCCATACTATACATCAGGCATTTTTTGGGCGAAAATATTTTCGGAGAGCTACGGCGTCGGGGCTGGTGCTAGTTACTCAATTTTTCGAGACGAATTCGAATCCGTTGTCAAAATTGAGCTAGAGTCATTTTTTGACCCAAATTGATCAATTTTTCCAACTTTTTCGAGGGTATCTCGGGAACGGAGGGTCGCCGCCAAATTGCAACAGCGAATTCGAACTCAGCGTGAAAAATTGAGTAAGAAACACTCATGAATTCGAAATTTTTGATTTTCTCAAATTTTGAAATTCTCCATACTATACATCATTTTTTTGGGCGAAAAAATTTTCGGAGAGCTACGGCGTCGGGGCTGGTGCTAGTTAGTCAATTTTTCGAGACGAATTCGAATCCGTTGTCAAAATTGAGCTAGAGTCATTTTTTGACCCAAATTGATCAATTTTTCCAACTTTTTCGAGGGTATCTCGGGAACGGAGGGTCGCCGCCAAATTGCAACAGCGAATTCGAACTCAGCGTGAAAAATTGAGTAAGAAACACTCATGAATTCGAAATTTTTGATTTTCTCAATTTTGAAAATTTCTCCATACTATACATCATGCATTTTTTGGGGAAAAAAATTTCGGAGAGCTACGCTACGGCGTCGGGCTGGTGCTAGTTAGTCAATTTTCGAGACGAATTCGAATCCGTTGTCAAAATTGAGCTAGAGTCATTTTTTGACCCAAATTGATCAATTTTTCCAACTTTTTCGAGGTATCTCGGGAACGGAGGGTCGCCGCCAAATTGCAACAGCGAATTCGAACTCAGCGTGAAAAATTGAGTAAGAAACACTCATGAATTCGAAATTTTTGATTTTCTCAAATTTTGAAAATTTCTCCATACTATACATCATGCATTTTTTGGGGCGAAAAATTTTCGGAGAGCTACGGCGTCGGGCTGGTGCTAGTTAGTCAATTTTTCGAGACGAATTCGAATCCGTTGTCAAAATTGAGCTAGAGTCATTTTTTGACCCAAATTGATCAATTTTTCCAACTTTTTCGAGGGTATCTCGGAACGGAGGGTCGCCGCCAAATTGCAACAGCGAATTCGAACTCAGCGTGAAAATTGAGTAAGAAACACTCATGAATTCGAAATTTTTGATTTTCTCAAATTTTGAAAATTTCTCCATACTATACATCACATCATGCATTTTTTGGGGCGAAAAAATTTTCGGAGAGCTACGGCGTCGGGCTGGTGCTAGTTAGTCAATTTTTCGAGACGAATTCGAATCCGTTGTCAAAATTGAGCTAGAGTCATTTTTTGACCCAAATTGATCAATTTTTCCAACTTTTTCGAGGGTATCTCGGAACGGAGGGTCGCCGCCAAATTGCAACAGCGAATTCGAACTCAGCGTGAAAAATTGAGTAAGAAACACTCATGAATTCGAAATTTTTGATTTTCTCAAATTTTGAAAATTTCTCCATACTATACATCATGCATTTTTTTTGGGCGAAAAAATTTTCGGAGAGCTACGGCGTCGGGGCTGGTGCTAGTTAGTCAATTTTTCGAGACGAATTCGAATCCGTTGTCAAAATTGAGCTAGAGTCATTTTTTGACCCAAATTGATCAATTTTTCCAACTTTTTCGAGGGTATCTCGGGAACGGAGGGTCGCCGCCAAATTGCAACAGCGAATTCGAACTCAGCGTGAAAAATTGAGTAAGAAACACTCATGAATTCGAAATTTTTGATTTTCTCAAATTTTGAAAATTTCTCCATACTATACATCATGCATTTTTTTGGGGCGAAAAAATTTTCGAGAGCTACGGCGTCGGGGCTGGTGCTAGTTAGTCAATTTTTCGAGACGAATTCGAATCCGTTGTCAAAATTGAGCTAGAGTCATTTTTTGACCCAAATTGATCAATTTTTCCAACTTTTTCGAGGGTATCTCGGAACGGAGGGTCGCCGCCAAATTGCAACAGCGAATTCGAACTCAGCGTGAAAAATTGAGTAAGAAACACTCATGAAATTCGAAATTTTTGATTTTCTCAAATTTTGAAAATTTCTCCATACTATACATCATGCATTTTTTGGGGCGAAAAAATTTTCGGAGAGCTACGGCGTCGGGGCTGGTGCTAGTTAGTCAATTTTTCGAGACGAATTCGAATCCGTTGTCAAAATTGAGCTAGAGTCATTTTTTGACCCAAATTGATCAATTTTTCCAACTTTTTCGAGGTATCTCGGGAACGGAGGGTCGCCGCCAAATTGCAACAGCGAATTCGAACTCAGCGTGAAAAATTGAGTAAGAAACACTCATGAATTCGAAATTTTTGATTTTCTCAAATTTTGAAAATTTCTCCATACTATACATCATGCATTTTTTGGGGCGAAAAAATTTTCGGAGAGCTACGGCGTCGGGCTGGTGCTAGTTAGTCAATTTTTCGAGACGAATTCGAATCCGTTGTCAAAATTGAGCTAGAGTCATTTTTTGACCCAAATTGATCAATTTTTCCAACTTTTTCGAGGTATCTCGGAACGGAGGGTCGCCGCCAAATTGCAACAGCGAATTCGAACTCAGCGTGAAAAATTGAGTAAGAAACACTCATGAATTCGAAATTTTTGATTTTCTCAAATTTTGAAAATTTCTCCATACTATACATCATGCATTTTTGGGGCGAAAAAATTTTCGGAGAGCTACGGCGTCGGGCTGGTGCTAGTTAGTCAATTTTTCGAGACGAATTCGAATCCGTTGTCAAAATTGAGCTAGAGTCATTTTTTGACCCAAATTGATCAATTTTCCAACTTTTTCGAGGTATCTCGGGAACGGAGGGTCGCCGCCAAATTGCAACAGCGAATTCGAACTCAGCGTGAAAAATTGAGTAAGAAACACTCATGAATTCGAAATTTTGATTTTCTCAAATTTTGAAAATTTCTCCATACTATACATCATGCATTTTTTGGGGCGAAAAAATTTTCGGAGAGCTACGGCGTCGGGCTGGTGCTAGTTAGTCAATTTTTCGAGACGAATTCGAATCCGTTGTCAAAATTGAGCTAGAGTCATTTTTGACCCAAATTGATCAATTTTTCCAACTTTTTCGAGGGTATCTCGGGAACGGAGGTCGCCGCCAAATTGCAACAGCGAATTCGAACTCAGCGTGAAAAATTGAGTAAGAAACACTCATGAATTCGAAATTTTTGATTTTCTCAAATTTTGAAAATTTCTCCATACTATACATCATGCATTTTTTGGGGCGAAAAAATTTTCGGAGAGCTACGGCGTCGGGCTGGTGCTAGTTAGTCAATTTTTCGAGACGAATTCGAATCCGTTGTCAAAATTGAGCTAGAGTCATTTTTTGACCCAAATTGATCAATTTTTCCCAACTTTTTCGAGGTATCTCGGGAACGGAGGGTCGCCGCCAAATTGCAACAGCGAATTCGAACTCAGCGTGAAAAATTGAGTAAGAAACACTCAAGAATTCGAAATTTTTGATTTTCTCAAATTTTGAAAATTTCTCCATACTATACATCATGCATTTTTTGGGGGAAAAAATTTTCGGAGAGCTACGGCGTCGGGCTGGTGCTAGTTAGTCAATTTTTCGAGACGAATTCGAATCCGTTGTCAAAATTGAGCTAGAGTCATTTTTTGACCCAAATTGATCAATTTTTCCAACTTTTTCGAGGGTATCTCGGAACGGAGGGTCGCCCGCCAAATTGCAACAGCGAATTCGAACTCAGCGTGAAAAATTGAGTAAGAAACACTCATGAATTCGAAATTTTTGATTTTCTCAAATTTTGAAAATTTCTCCATACTATACATCATGCATTTTTTGGGCGAAAAAATTTTCGGAGAGCTACGGCGTCGGGGCTGGTGCTAGTTAGTCAATTTTTCGAGACGAATTCGAATCCGTTGTCAAAATTGAGCTAGAGTCATTTTTTGACCCAAATTGATCAATTTTTCCAACTTTTTCGAGGGTATCTCGGAACGGAGGTCGCCGCCAAATTGCAACAGCGAATTCGAACTCAGCGTGAAAAATTGAGGTAAGAAACACTCATGAATTCGAAATTTTTGATTTTCTCAAATTTTGAAAATTTCTCCATACTATACATGCATTTTTTGGGCGAAAAAATTTTCGGAGAGCTACGGCGTCGGGGCTGGTGCTAGTTAGTCAATTTTTCGAGACGAATTCGAATCCGTTGTCAAAATTGAGCTAGAGTCATTTTTTGACCCAAATTGATCAATTTTTCCAACTTTTTCGAGGTATCTCGGAACGGAGGGTCGCCGCCAAATTGCAACAGCGAATTCGAACTCAGCGTGAAAAATTGAGTAAGAAACACTCATGAATTCGAAATTTTTGATTTTCTCAAATTTTGAAAATTTCTCCATACTATACATCATGCATTTTTTGGGGCGAAAAAATTTTCGGAGAGCTACGGCGTCGGGGCTGGTGCTAGTTAGTCAATTTTTCGAGACGAATTCGAATCCGTTGTCAAAATTGAGCTAGAGTCATTTTTTGACCCAAATTGATCAATTTTTCCAACTTTTTCGAGGTATCTCGGGAACGGAGGGTCGCCGCCAAATTGCAACAGCGAATTCGAACTCAGCGTGAAAAATTGAGTAAGAAACACTCATGAATTCGAAATTTTTGATTTTCTCAAATTTTGAAAATTTCTCCATACTATACATCATGCATTTTTTGGGGCGAAAAAATTTTCGGAGAGCTACGGCGTCGGGGCTGGTGCTAGTTAGTCAATTTTTCGAGACGAATTCGAATCCGTTGTCAAAATTGAGCTAGAGTCATTTTTTGACCCAAATTGATCAATTTTTCCAACTTTTTCGAGGTATCTCGGAACGGAGGGTCGCCGCCAAATTGCAACAGCGAATTCGAACTCAGCGTGAAAAATTGAGTAAGAAACACTCATGAATTCGAAATTTTTGATTTTCTCAAATTTTGAAAATTTCTCCATACTATACATCATGCATTTTTTGGGGCGAAAAAATTTTCGGAGAGCTACGGCGTCGGGGCTGGTGCTAGTTAGTCAATTTTTCGAGACGAATTCGAATCCGTTGTCAAAATTGAGCTAGAGTCATTTTTTGACCCAAATTGATCAATTTTTCCAACTTTTTCGAGGGTATCTCGGGAACGGAGGGTCGCCGCCAAATTGCAACAGCGAATTCGAACTCAGCGTGAAAAATTGAGTAAGAAACACTCATGAATTCGAAATTTTTGATTTTCTCAAATTTTGAAAATTTCTCCATACTATACATCATGCATTTTTTGGGGCGAAAAAATTTTCGGAGAGCTACGGCGTCGGGGCTGGTGCTAGTTAGTCAATTTTTCGAGACGAATTCGAATCCGTTGTCAAAATTGAGCTAGAGTCATTTTTTGACCCAAATTGATCAATTTTTCCAACTTTTTCGAGGGTATCTCGGAACGGAGGGTCGCCGCCAAATTGCAACAGCGAATTCGAACTCAGCGTGAAAAATTGAGTAAGAAACACTCATGAATTCGAAATTTTTGATTTTCTCAAATTTTGAAAATTTCTCCATACTATACATCATGCATTTTTTGGGCGAAAAAATTTTCGGAGAGCTACGGCGTCGGGCTGGTGCTAGTTAGTCAATTTTTCGAGACGAATTCGAATCCGTTGTCAAAATTGAGCTAGAGTCATTTTTTGACCCAAATTGATCAATTTTTCCAACTTTTTCGAGGGTATCTCGGGAACGGAGGGTCGCCGCCAAATTGCAACAGCGAATTCGAACTCAGCGTGAAAAATTGAGTAAGAAACACTCATGAATTCGAAATTTTTGATTTTCTCAAATTTTGAAAATTTCTCCATACTATACATCATGCATTTTTTGGGGCGAAAAAATTTTCGGAGAGCTACGGCGTCGGGGCTGGTGCTAGTTAGTCAATTTTTCGAGACGAATTCGAATCCGTTGTCAAAATTGAGCTAGAGTCATTTTTTGACCCAAATTGATCAATTTTTCCAACTTTTTCGAGGGTATCTCGGGAACGGAGGGTCGCCGCCAAATTGCAACAGCGAATTCGAACTCAGCGTGAAAAATTGAGTAAGAAACACTCATGAATTCGAAATTTTTGATTTTCTCAAATTTTGAAAATTTCTCCATACTATACATCATGCATTTTTTGGGGCGAAAAAATTTTCGGAGAGCTACGGCGTCGGGGCTGGTGCTAGTTAGTCAATTTTTCGAGACGAATTCGAATCCGTTGTCAAAATTGAGCTAGAGTCATTTTTTGACCCAAATTGATCAATTTTTCCAACTTTTTCGAGGGTATCTCGGGAACGGAGGGTCGCCGCCAAATTGCAACAGCGAATTCGAACTCAGCGTGAAAAATTGAGTAAGAAACACTCATGAATTCGAAATTTTTGATTTTCTCAAATTTTGAAAATTTCTCCATACTATACATCATGCATTTTTTGGGGCGAAAAAATTTTCGGAGAGCTACGGCGTCGGGGCTGGTGCTAGTTAGTCAATTTTTCGAGACGAATTCGAATCCGTTGTCAAAATTGAGCTAGAGTCATTTTTTGACCCAAATTGATCAATTTTTCCAACTTTTTCGAGGGTATCTCGGGAACGGAGGGTCGCCGCCAAATTGCAACAGCGAATTCGAACTCAGCGTGAAAAATTGAGTAAGAAACACTCATGAATTCGAAATTTTTGATTTTCTCAAATTTTGAAAATTTCTCCATACTATACATCATGCATTTTTTGGGGCGAAAAAATTTTCGGAGAGCTACGGCGTCGGGGCTGGTGCTAGTTAGTCAATTTTTCGAGACGAATTCGAATCCGTTGTCAAAATTGAGCTAGAGTCATTTTTTGACCCAAATTGATCAATTTTTCCAACTTTTTCGAGGGTATCTCGGGAACGGAGGGTCGCCGCCAAATTGCAACAGCGAATTCGAACTCAGCGTGAAAAATTGAGTAAGAAACACTCATGAATTCGAAATTTTTGATTTTCTCAAATTTTGAAAATTTCTCCATACTATACATCATGCATTTTTTGGGGCGAAAAAATTTTCGGAGAGCTACGGCGTCGGGGCTGGTGCTAGTTAGTCAATTTTTCGAGACGAATTCGAATCCGTTGTCAAAATTGAGCTAGAGTCATTTTTTGACCCAAATTGATCAATTTTTCCAACTTTCTCGAGGGTATCTCGGGAACGGAGGGTCGCCGCCAAATTCCAAAAGCGAATTCGAACTCAGCGTGAAAAATTGAGTAAGAACCACTAATGAAATCGAAATTTGTGATTTTCTCAAATTTTGAAAATTCTCCATACTATACATCATGCATTTTTTGGGGCGAAAAAATTTTCTGAGCGCTACGGCGTCGGGGCTGGTTCTAGTTAGTCAATTTTTCGAGACGAATTCGAATCCGTTGTCAAAATTGAGCTAGAGTCATTTTTTGACCCAAATTGATCAATTTTTCCAACTTTTTCGAGGGTATCTCGGAAACGGAGGGTCGCCGCCAAATTCCAAAAGCGAATTCGAACGCAGCGTGAAAAATTGAGTAAGAAACACTCATGAAATCGAAATTTTTTATTTTCTCAAATTTTGAAAATTTCTCCATACTATACATCATGCATTTTTTGGGGCGAAAAAATTTTCGGAGAGCTACGGCGTCGGCTGGTGCTAGTTAGTCAATTTTTCGAGACGAATTCGAATCCGTTGTCAAAATTGAGCTAGAGTCATTTTTTGACCCAAATTGATCAATTTTTCCAACTTTTTCGAGGGTATCTCGGGAACGGAGGGTCGCCGCCAAATTGCAACAGCGAATTCGAACTCAGCGTGAAAAATTGAGTAAGAAACACTCATGAATTCGAAATTTTTGATTTTCTCAAATTTTGAAAATTTCTCCATACTATACATCATGCATTTTTTGGGCGAAAAAATTTTCGGAGAGCTACGGCGTCGGGCTGGTGCTAGTTAGTCAATTTTTCGAGACGAATTCGAATCCGTTGTCAAAATTGAGCTAGAGTCATTTTTTGACCCAAATTGATCAATTTTTCCAACTTTTTCGAGGGTATCTCGGGAACGGAGGGTCGCCGCCAAATTGCAACAGCGAATTCGAACTCAGCGTGAAAAATTGAGTAAGAAACACTCATGAATTCGAAATTTTTGATTTTCTCAAATTTTGAAAATTTCTCCATACTATACATCATGCATTTTTTGGGGCGAAAAAATTTTCGGAGAGCTACGGCGTCGGGGCTGGTGCTAGTTAGTCAATTTTTCGAGACGAATTCGAATCCGTTGTCAAAATTGAGCTAGAGTCATTTTTTGACCCAAATTGATCAATTTTTCCAACTTTTTCGAGGGTATCTCGGGAACGGAGGGTCGCCGCCAAATTGCAACAGCGAATTCGAACTCAGCGTGAAAAATTGAGTAAGAAACACTCATGAATTCGAAATTTTTGATTTTCTCAAATTTTGAAAATTTCTCCATACTATACATCATGCATTTTTTGGGGCGAAAAAATTTTCGGAGAGCTACGGCGTCGGGGCTGGTGCTAGTTAGTCAATTTTTCGAGACGAATTCGAATCCGTTGTCAAAATTGAGCTAGAGTCATTTTTTGACCCAAATTGATCAATTTTTCCAACTTTTTCGAGGGTATCTCGGGAACGGAGGGTCGCCGCCAAATTGCAACAGCGAATTCGAACTCAGCGTGAAAAATTGAGTAAGAAACACTCATGAATTCGAAATTTTTGATTTTCTCAAATTTTGAAAATTTCTCCATACTATACATCATGCATTTTTTGGGCGAAAAAATTTTCGGAGAGCTACGGCGTCGGGCTGGTGCTAGTTAGTCAATTTTTCGAGACGAATTCGAATCCGTTGTCAAAATTGAGCTAGAGTCATTTTTTGACCCAAATTGATCAATTTTCCATTTTTCGAGGGTATCTCGGAACGGGGGGTCGCCGCAAAAAAAAAAAACCTTCGAACTCTTTTGATTGAAAAAAAAACTTTTAAATTTTTTTTTTTTTTAATTTTAAAATTTCTCCATTTTATACACATCATTTTTTTTTTTTTTTTTTTTTTTTTTCGAATTTTTGTTTTTTTTTTTTTTTGAGTCATTTTTTGACAAATTTTTTCCAACTTTTTCGAGGTATCTCGGGAACGGAGGGTCGCCGCCAAATTGCAACAGCGAATTCGAACTCAGCGTGAAAAATTGAGTAAGAAACACTCATGAATTCGAAATTTTTGATTTTCTCAAATTTTGAAAATTTCTCCATACTATACATCATGCATTTTTTGGGCGAAAAAATTTTCGGAGAGCTACGGCGTCGGGCTGGTGCTAGTTAGTCAATTTTTCGAGACGAATTCGAATCCGTTGTCAAAATTGAGCTAGAGTCATTTTTTGACCCAAATTGATCAATTTTTCCAACTTTTTCGAGGGTATCTCGGGAACGGAGGGTCGCCGCCAAATTGCAACAGCGAATTCGAACTCAGCGTGAAAAATTGAGTAAGAAACACTCATGAATTCGAAATTTTTGATTTTCTCAAATTTTGAAAATTTCTCCATACTATACATCATGCATTTTTTGGGGCGAAAAAATTTTCGGAGAGCTACGGCGTCGGGGCTGGTGCTAGTTAGTCAATTTTTCGAGACGAATTCGAATCCGTTGTCAAAATTGAGCTAGAGTCATTTTTTGACCCAAATTGATCAATTTTTCCAACTTTTTCGAGGGTATCTCGGGAACGGAGGGTCGCCGCCAAATTGCAACAGCGAATTCGAACTCAGCGTGAAAAATTGAGTAAGAAACACTCATGAATTCGAAATTTTTGATTTTCTCAAATTTTGAAAATTTCTCCATACTATACATCATGCATTTTTTGGGGCGAAAAAATTTTCGGAGAGCTACGGCGTCGGGGCTGGTGCTAGTTAGTCAATTTTTCGAGACGAATTCGAATCCGTTGTCAAAATTGAGCTAGAGTCATTTTTTGACCCAAATTGATCAATTTTTCCAACTTTTTCGAGGGTATCTCGGGAACGGAGGGTCGCCGCCAAATTGCAACAGCGAATTCGAACTCAGCGTGAAAAATTGAGTAAGAAACACTCATGAATTCGAAATTTTTGATTTTCTCAAATTTTGAAAATTTCTCCATACTATACATCATGCATTTTTTGGGCGAAAAAATTTTCGGAGAGCTACGGCGTCGGGGCTGGTGCTAGTTAGTCAATTTTTCGAGACGAATTCGAATCCGTTGTCAAAATTGAGCTAGAGTCATTTTTTGACCCAAATTGATCAATTTTTCCAACTTTTTCGAGGGTATCTCGGGAACGGAGGGTCGCCGCCAAATTGCAACAGCGAATTCGAACTCAGCGTGAAAAATTGAGTAAGAAACACTCATGAATTCGAAATTTTTGATTTTCTCAAATTTTGAAAATTTCTCCATACTATACATCATGCATTTTTTGGGGCGAAAAAATTTTCGGAGAGCTACGGCGTCGGGCTGGTGCTAGTTAGTCAATTTTTCGAGACGAATTCGAATCCGTTGTCAAAATTGAGCTAGAGTCATTTTTTGACCCAAATTGATCAATTTTTCCAACTTTTTCGAGGGTATCTCGGGAACGGAGGGTCGCCGCCAAATTGCAACAGCGAATTCGAACTCAGCGTGAAAAATTGAGTAAGAAACACTCATGAATTCGAAATTTTTGATTTTCTCAAATTTTGAAAATTTCTCCATACTATACATCATGCATTTTTTGGGGCGAAAAAATTTTCGGAGAGCTACGGCGTCGGGGCTGGTGCTAGTTAGTCAATTTTTCGAGACGAATTCGAATCCGTTGTCAAAATTGAGCTAGAGTCATTTTTTGACCCAAATTGATCAATTTTTCCAACTTTTTCGAGGGTATCTCGGGAACGGAGGGTCGCCGCCAAATTGCAACAGCGAATTCGAACTCAGCGTGAAAAATTGAGTAAGAAACACTCATGAATTCGAAATTTTTGATTTTCTCAAATTTTGAAAATTTCTCCATACTATACATCATGCATTTTTTGGGGCGAAAAAATTTTCGGAGAGCTACGGCGTCGGGGCTGGTGCTAGTTAGTCAATTTTTCGAGACGAATTCGAATCCGTTGTCAAAATTGAGCTAGAGTCATTTTTTGACCCAAATTGATCAATTTTTCCAACTTTTTCGAGGGTATCTCGGGAACGGAGGGTCGCCGCCAAATTGCAACAGCGAATTCGAACTCAGCGTGAAAAATTGAGTAAGAAACACTCATGAATTCGAAATTTTTGATTTTCTCAAATTTTGAAAATTTCTCCATACTATACATCATGCATTTTTTGGGCGAAAAAATTTTCGGAGAGCTACGGCGTCGGGGCTGGTGCTAGTTAGTCAATTTTTCGAGACGAATTCGAATCCGTTGTCAAAATTGAGCTAGAGTCATTTTTGACCCAAATTGATCAATTTTTCCAACTTTTTCGAGGGTATCTCGGAACGGAGGGTCGCCGCCAAATTGCAACAGCGAATTCGAACTCAGCGTGAAAAATTGAGTAAGAAACACTCATGAATTCGAAATTTTTGATTTTCTCAAATTTTGAAAATTTCTCCATACTATACATCATGCATTTTTGGGGCGAAAAAATTTTCGGAGAGCTACGGCGTCGGGGCTGGTGCTAGTTAGTCAATTTTTCGAGACGAATTCGAATCCGTTGTCAAAATTGAGCTAGAGTCATTTTTTGACCCAAATTGATCAATTTTTCCAACTTTTTCGAGGGTATCTCGGGAACGGAGGGTCGCCGCCAAATTGCAACAGCGAATTCGAACTCAGCGTGAAAAATTGAGTAAGAAACACTCATGAATTCGAAATTTTTGATTTTCTCAAATTTTGAAAATTTCTCCATACTATACATCATGCATTTTTTGGGGCGAAAAAATTTTCGGAGAGCTACGGCGTCGGGGCTGGTGCTAGTTAGTCAATTTTTCGAGACGAATTCGAATCCGTTGTCAAAATTGAGCTAGAGTCATTTTTTGACCCAAATTGATCAATTTTTCCAACTTTTTCGAGGGTATCTCGGGAACGGAGGGTCGCCGCCAAATTGCAACAGCGAATTCGAACTCAGCGTGAAAAATTGAGTAAGAAACACTCATGAATTCGAAATTTTTGATTTTCTCAAATTTTGAAAATTTCTCCATACTATACATCATGCATTTTTTGGGGCGAAAAAATTTTCGGAGAGCTACGGCGTCGGGCTGGTGCTAGTTAGTCAATTTTTCGAGACGAATTCGAATCCGTTGTCAAAATTGAGCTAGAGTCATTTTTTGACCCAAATTGATCAATTTTTCCAACTTTTTCGAGGGTATCTCGGGAACGGAGGGTCGCCGCCAAATTGCAACAGCGAATTCGAACTCAGCGTGAAAAATTGAGTAAGAAACACTCATGAATTCGAAATTTTTGATTTTCTCAAATTTTGAAAATTTCTCCATACTATACATCATGCATTTTTTGGGGCGAAAAAATTTTCGGAGAGCTACGGCGTCGGGGCTGGTGCTAGTTAGTCAATTTTTCGAGACGAATTCGAATCCGTTGTCAAAATTGAGCTAGAGTCATTTTTTGACCCAAATTGATCAATTTTTCCAACTTTTTCGAGGGTATCTCGGGAACGGAGGGTCGCCGCCAAATTGCAACAGCGAATTCGAACTCAGCGTGAAAAATTGAGTAAGAAACACTCATGAATTCGAAATTTTTGATTTTCTCAAATTTTGAAAATTTCTCCATACTATACATCATGCATTTTTTGGGGCGAAAAAATTTTCGGAGAGCTACGGCGTCGGGGCTGGTGCTAGTTAGTCAATTTTTCGAGACGAATTCGAATCCGTTGTCAAAATTGAGCTAGAGTCATTTTTTGACCCAAATTGATCAATTTTTCCAACTTTTTCGAGGGTATCTCGGGAACGGAGGGTCGCCGCCAAATTGCAACAGCGAATTCGAACTCAGCGTGAAAAATTGAGTAAGAAACACTCATGAATTCGAAATTTTTGATTTTCTCAAATTTTGAAAATTTCTCCATACTATACATCATGCATTTTTTGGGGCGAAAAAATTTTCGGAGAGCTACGGCGTCGGGGCTGGTGCTAGTTAGTCAATTTTTCGAGACGAATTCGAATCCGTTGTCAAAATTGAGCTAGAGTCATTTTTTGACCCAAATTGATCAATTTTTCCAACTTTTTCGAGGGTATCTCGGGAACGGAGGGTCGCCGCCAAATTGCAACAGCGAATTCGAACTCAGCGTGAAAAATTGAGTAAGAAACACTCATGAATTCGAAATTTTTGATTTTCTCAAATTTTGAAAATTTCTCCATACTATACATCATGCATTTTTTGGGGCGAAAAAATTTTCGGAGAGCTACGGCGTCGGGGCTGGTGCTAGTTAGTCAATTTTTCGAGACGAATTCGAATCCGTTGTCAAAATTGAGCTAGAGTCATTTTTTGACCCAAATTGATCAATTTTTCCAACTTTTTCGAGGGTATCTCGGGAACGGAGGGTCGCCGCCAAATTGCAACAGCGAATTCGAACTCAGCGTGAAAAATTGAGTAAGAAACACTCATGAATTCGAAATTTTTGATTTTCTCAAATTTTGAAAATTTCTCCATACTATACATCATGCATTTTTTGGGGCGAAAAAATTTTCGGAGAGCTACGGCGTCGGGGCTGGTGCTAGTTAGTCAATTTTTCGAGACGAATTCGAATCCGTTGTCAAAATTGAGCTAGAGTCATTTTTTGACCCAAATTGATCAATTTTTCCAACTTTTTCGAGGGTATCTCGGGAACGGAGGGTCGCCGCCAAATTGCAACAGCGAATTCGAACTCAGCGTGAAAAATTGAGTAAGAAACACTCATGAATTCGAAATTTTTGATTTTCTCAAATTTTGAAAATTTCTCCATACTATACATCATGCATTTTTTGGGGCGAAAAAATTTTCGGAGAGCTACGGCGTCGGGGCTGGTGCTAGTTAGTCAATTTTTCGAGACGAATTCGAATCCGTTGTCAAAATTGAGCTAGAGTCATTTTTTGACCCAAATTGATCAATTTTTCCAACTTTTTCGAGGGTATCTCGGGAACGGAGGGTCGCCGCCAAATTGCAACAGCGAATTCGAACTCAGCGTGAAAAATTGAGTAAGAAACACTCATGAATTCGAAATTTTTGATTTTCTCAAATTTTGAAAATTTCTCCATACTATACATCATGCATTTTTTGGGGCGAAAAAATTTTCGGAGAGCTACGGCGTCGGGGCTGGTGCTAGTTAGTCAATTTTTCGAGACGAATTCGAATCCGTTGTCAAAATTGAGCTAGAGTCATTTTTTGACCCAAATTGATCAATTTTTCCAACTTTTTCGAGGGTATCTCGGGAACGGAGGGTCGCCGCCAAATTGCAACAGCGAATTCGAACTCAGCGTGAAAAATTGAGTAAGAAACACTCATGAATTCGAAATTTTTGATTTTCTCAAATTTTGAAAATTTCTCCATACTATACATCATGCATTTTTTGGGGCGAAAAAATTTTCGGAGAGCTACGGCGTCGGGGCTGGTGCTAGTTAGTCAATTTTTCGAGACGAATTCGAATCCGTTGTCAAAATTGAGCTAGAGTCATTTTTTGACCCAAATTGATCAATTTTTCCAACTTTTTCGAGGGTATCTCGGGAACGGAGGGTCGCCGCCAAATTGCAACAGCGAATTCGAACTCAGCGTGAAAAATTGAGTAAGAAACACTCATGAATTCGAAATTTTTGATTTTCTCAAATTTTGAAAATTTCTCCATACTATACATCATGCATTTTTTGGGCGAAAAAATTTTCGGAGAGCTACGGCGTCGGGGCTGGTGCTAGTTAGTCAATTTTTCGAGACGAATTCGAATCCGTTGTCAAAATTGAGCTAGAGTCATTTTTTGACCCAAATTGATCAATTTTTCCAACTTTTTCGAGGGTATCTCGGGAACGGAGGGTCGCCGCCAAATTGCAACAGCGAATTCGAACTCAGCGTGAAAAATTGAGTAAGAAACACTCATGAATTCGAAATTTTTGATTTTCTCAAATTTTGAAAATTTCTCCATACTATACATCATGCATTTTTTGGGGCGAAAAAATTTTCGGAGAGCTACGGCGTCGGGGCTGGTGCTAGTTAGTCAATTTTTCGAGACGAATTCGAATCCGTTGTCAAAATTGAGCTAGAGTCATTTTTTGACCCAAATTGATCAATTTTTCCAACTTTTTCGAGGTATCTCGGGAACGGAGGGTCGCCGCCAAATTGCAACAGCGAATTCGAACTCAGCGTGAAAAATTGAGTAAGAAACACTCATGAATTCGAAATTTTTGATTTTCTCAAATTTTGAAAATTTCTCCATACTATACATCATGCATTTTTTGGGGCGAAAAAATTTTCGGAGAGCTACGGCGTCGGGGCTGGTGCTAGTTAGTCAATTTTTCGAGACGAATTCGAATCCGTTGTCAAAATTGAGCTAGAGTCATTTTTTGACCCAAATTGATCAATTTTTCCAACTTTTTCGAGGGTATCTCGGGAACGGAGGGTCGCCGCCAAATTGCAACAGCGAATTCGAACTCAGCGTGAAAAATTGAGTAAGAAACACTCATGAATTCGAAATTTTTGATTTTCTCAAATTTTGAAAATTTCTCCATACTATACATCATGCATTTTTTGGGGCGAAAAAATTTTCGGAGAGCTACGGCGTCGGGGCTGGTGCTAGTTAGTCAATTTTTCGAGACGAATTCGAATCCGTTGTCAAAATTGAGCTAGAGTCATTTTTTGACCCAAATTGATCAATTTTTCCAACTTTTTCGAGGGTATCTCGGGAACGGAGGGTCGCCGCCAAATTGCAACAGCGAATTCGAACTCAGCGTGAAAAATTGAGTAAGAAACACTCATGAATTCGAAATTTTTGATTTTCTCAAATTTTGAAAATTTCTCCATACTATACATCATGCATTTTTTGGGGCGAAAAAATTTTCGGAGAGCTACGGCGTCGGGGCTGGTGCTAGTTAGTCAATTTTTCGAGACGAATTCGAATCCGTTGTCAAAATTGAGCTAGAGTCATTTTTTGACCCAAATTGATCAATTTTTCCAACTTTTTCGAGGGTATCTCGGGAACGGAGGGTCGCCGCCAAATTGCAACAGCGAATTCGAACTCAGCGTGAAAAATTGAGTAAGAAACACTCATGAATTCGAAATTTTTGATTTTCTCAAATTTTGAAAATTTCTCCATACTATACATCATGCATTTTTTGGGGCGAAAAAATTTTCGGAGAGCTACGGCGTCGGGGCTGGTGCTAGTTAGTCAATTTTTCGAGACGAATTCGAATCCGTTGTCAAAATTGAGCTAGAGTCATTTTTTGACCCAAATTGATCAATTTTTCCAACTTTTTCGAGGGTATCTCGGGAACGGAGGGTCGCCGCCAAATTGCAACAGCGAATTCGAACTCAGCGTGAAAAATTGAGTAAGAAACACTCATGAATTCGAAATTTTTGATTTTCTCAAATTTTGAAAATTTCTCCATACTATACATCATGCATTTTTTGGGGCGAAAAAATTTTCGGAGAGCTACGGCGTCGGGGCTGGTGCTAGTTAGTCAATTTTTCGAGACGAATTCGAATCCGTTGTCAAAATTGAGCTAGAGTCATTTTTTGACCCAAATTGATCAATTTTTCCAACTTTTTCGAGGGTATCTCGGGAACGGAGGGTCGCCGCCAAATTGCAACAGCGAATTCGAACTCAGCGTGAAAAATTGAGTAAGAAACACTCATGAATTCGAAATTTTTGATTTTCTCAAATTTTGAAAATTTCTCCATACTATACATCATGCATTTTTTGGGGCGAAAAAATTTTCGGAGAGCTACGGCGTCGGGGCTGGTGCTAGTTAGTCAATTTTTCGAGACGAATTCGAATCCGTTGTCAAAATTGAGCTAGAGTCATTTTTTGACCCAAATTGATCAATTTTTCCAACTTTTTCGAGGGTATCTCGGGAACGGAGGGTCGCCGCCAAATTGCAACAGCGAATTCGAACTCAGCGTGAAAAATTGAGTAAGAAACACTCATGAATTCGAAATTTTTGATTTTCTCAAATTTTGAAAATTTCTCCATACTATACATCATGCATTTTTTGGGGCGAAAAAATTTTCGGAGAGCTACGGCGTCGGGGCTGGTGCTAGTTAGTCAATTTTTCGAGACGAATTCGAATCCGTTGTCAAAATTGAGCTAGAGTCATTTTTTGACCCAAATTGATCAATTTTTCCAACTTTTTCGAGGGTATCTCGGGAACGGAGGGTCGCCGCCAAATTGCAACAGCGAATTCGAACTCAGCGTGAAAAATTGAGTAAGAAACACTCATGAATTCGAAATTTTTGATTTTCTCAAATTTTGAAAATTTCTCCATACTATACATCATGCATTTTTTGGGGCGAAAAAATTTTCGGAGAGCTACGGCGTCGGGGCTGGTGCTAGTTAGTCAATTTTTCGAGACGAATTCGAATCCGTTGTCAAAATTGAGCTAGAGTCATTTTTTGACCCAAATTGATCAATTTTTCCAACTTTTTCGAGGGTATCTCGGGAACGGAGGGTCGCCGCCAAATTGCAACAGCGAATTCGAACTCAGCGTGAAAAATTGAGTAAGAAACACTCATGAATTCGAAATTTTTGATTTTCTCAAATTTTGAAAATTTCTCCATACTATACATCATGCATTTTTTGGGGCGAAAAAATTTTCGGAGAGCTACGGCGTCGGGGCTGGTGCTAGTTAGTCAATTTTTCGAGACGAATTCGAATCCGTTGTCAAAATTGAGCTAGAGTCATTTTTTGACCCAAATTGATCAATTTTTCCAACTTTTTCGAGGGTATCTCGGGAACGGAGGGTCGCCGCCAAATTGCAACAGCGAATTCGAACTCAGCGTGAAAAATTGAGTAAGAAACACTCATGAATTCGAAATTTTTGATTTTCTCAAATTTTGAAAATTTCTCCATACTATACATCATGCATTTTTTGGGGCGAAAAAATTTTCGGAGAGCTACGGCGTCGGGGCTGGTGCTAGTTAGTCAATTTTTCGAGACGAATTCGAATCCGTTGTCAAAATTGAGCTAGAGTCATTTTTTGACCCAAATTGATCAATTTTTCCAACTTTTTCGAGGGTATCTCGGGAACGGAGGGTCGCCGCCAAATTGCAACAGCGAATTCGAACTCAGCGTGAAAAATTGAGTAAGAAACACTCATGAATTCGAAATTTTTGATTTTCTCAAATTTTGAAAATTTCTCCATACTATACATCATGCATTTTTTGGGGCGAAAAAATTTTCGGAGAGCTACGGCGTCGGGGCTGGTGCTAGTTAGTCAATTTTTCGAGACGAATTCGAATCCGTTGTCAAAATTGAGCTAGAGTCATTTTTTGACCCAAATTGATCAATTTTTCCAACTTTTTCGAGGGTATCTCGGGAACGGAGGGTCGCCGCCAAATTGCAACAGCGAATTCGAACTCAGCGTGAAAAATTGAGTAAGAAACACTCATGAATTCGAAATTTTTGATTTTCTCAAATTTTGAAAATTTCTCCATACTATACATCATGCATTTTTTGGGGCGAAAAAATTTTCGGAGAGCTACGGCGTCGGGGCTGGTGCTAGTTAGTCAATTTTTCGAGACGAATTCGAATCCGTTGTCAAAATTGAGCTAGAGTCATTTTTTGACCCAAATTGATCAATTTTTCCAACTTTTTCGAGGGTATCTCGGGAACGGAGGGTCGCCGCCAAATTGCAACAGCGAATTCGAACTCAGCGTGAAAAATTGAGTAAGAAACACTCATGAATTCGAAATTTTTGATTTTCTCAAATTTTGAAAATTTCTCCATACTATACATCATGCATTTTTTGGGGCGAAAAAATTTTCGGAGAGCTACGGCGTCGGGGCTGGTGCTAGTTAGTCAATTTTTCGAGACGAATTCGAATCCGTTGTCAAAATTGAGCTAGAGTCATTTTTTGACCCAAATTGATCAATTTTTCCAACTTTTTCGAGGGTATCTCGGGAACGGAGGGTCGCCGCCAAATTGCAACAGCGAATTCGAACTCAGCGTGAAAAATTGAGTAAGAAACACTCATGAATTCGAAATTTTTGATTTTCTCAAATTTTGAAAATTTCTCCATACTATACATCATGCATTTTTTGGGGCGAAAAAATTTTCGGAGAGCTACGGCGTCGGGGCTGGTGCTAGTTAGTCAATTTTTCGAGACGAATTCGAATCCGTTGTCAAAATTGAGCTAGAGTCATTTTTTGACCCAAATTGATCAATTTTTCCAACTTTTTCGAGGGTATCTCGGGAACGGAGGGTCGCCGCCAAATTGCAACAGCGAATTCGAACTCAGCGTGAAAAATTGAGTAAGAAACACTCATGAATTCGAAATTTTTGATTTTCTCAAATTTTGAAAATTTCTCCATACTATACATCATGCATTTTTTGGGGCGAAAAAATTTTCGGAGAGCTACGGCGTCGGGGCTGGTGCTAGTTAGTCAATTTTTCGAGACGAATTCGAATCCGTTGTCAAAATTGAGCTAGAGTCATTTTTTGACCCAAATTGATCAATTTTTCCAACTTTTTCGAGGGTATCTCGGGAACGGAGGGTCGCCGCCAAATTGCAACAGCGAATTCGAACTCAGCGTGAAAAATTGAGTAAGAAACACTCATGAATTCGAAATTTTTGATTTTCTCAAATTTTGAAAATTTCTCCATACTATACATCATGCATTTTTTGGGGCGAAAAAATTTTCGGAGAGCTACGGCGTCGGGGCTGGTGCTAGTTAGTCAATTTTTCGAGACGAATTCGAATCCGTTGTCAAAATTGAGCTAGAGTCATTTTTTGACCCAAATTGATCAATTTTTCCAACTTTTTCGAGGGTATCTCGGGAACGGAGGGTCGCCGCCAAATTGCAACAGCGAATTCGAACTCAGCGTGAAAAATTGAGTAAGAAACACTCATGAATTCGAAATTTTTGATTTTCTCAAATTTTGAAAATTTCTCCATACTATACATCATGCATTTTTTGGGGCGAAAAAATTTTCGGAGAGCTACGGCGTCGGGGCTGGTGCTAGTTAGTCAATTTTTCGAGACGAATTCGAATCCGTTGTCAAAATTGAGCTAGAGTCATTTTTTGACCCAAATTGATCAATTTTTCCAACTTTTTCGAGGGTATCTCGGGAACGGAGGGTCGCCGCCAAATTGCAACAGCGAATTCGAACTCAGCGTGAAAAATTGAGTAAGAAACACTCATGAATTCGAAATTTTTGATTTTCTCAAATTTTGAAAATTTCTCCATACTATACATCATGCATTTTTTGGGGCGAAAAAATTTTCGGAGAGCTACGGCGTCGGGGCTGGTGCTAGTTAGTCAATTTTTCGAGACGAATTCGAATCCGTTGTCAAAATTGAGCTAGAGTCATTTTTTGACCCAAATTGATCAATTTTTCCAACTTTTTCGAGGGTATCTCGGGAACGGAGGGTCGCCGCCAAATTGCAACAGCGAATTCGAACTCAGCGTGAAAAATTGAGTAAGAAACACTCATGAATTCGAAATTTTTGATTTTCTCAAATTTTGAAAATTTCTCCATACTATACATCATGCATTTTTTGGGGCGAAAAAATTTTCGGAGAGCTACGGCGTCGGGGCTGGTGCTAGTTAGTCAATTTTTCGAGACGAATTCGAATCCGTTGTCAAAATTGAGCTAGAGTCATTTTTTGACCCAAATTGATCAATTTTTCCAACTTTTTCGAGGGTATCTCGGGAACGGAGGGTCGCCGCCAAATTGCAACAGCGAATTCGAACTCAGCGTGAAAAATTGAGTAAGAAACACTCATGAATTCGAAATTTTTGATTTTCTCAAATTTTGAAAATTTCTCCATACTATACATCATGCATTTTTTGGGGCGAAAAAATTTTCGGAGAGCTACGGCGTCGGGGCTGGTGCTAGTTAGTCAATTTTTCGAGACGAATTCGAATCCGTTGTCAAAATTGAGCTAGAGTCATTTTTTGACCCAAATTGATCAATTTTTCCAACTTTTTCGAGGGTATCTCGGGAACGGAGGGTCGCCGCCAAATTGCAACAGCGAATTCGAACTCAGCGTGAAAAATTGAGTAAGAAACACTCATGAATTCGAAATTTTTGATTTTCTCAAATTTTGAAAATTTCTCCATACTATACATCATGCATTTTTTGGGGCGAAAAAATTTTCGGAGAGCTACGGCGTCGGGGCTGGTGCTAGTTAGTCAATTTTTCGAGACGAATTCGAATCCGTTGTCAAAATTGAGCTAGAGTCATTTTTTGACCCAAATTGATCAATTTTTCCAACTTTTTCGAGGGTATCTCGGGAACGGAGGGTCGCCGCCAAATTGCAACAGCGAATTCGAACTCAGCGTGAAAAATTGAGTAAGAAACACTCATGAATTCGAAATTTTTGATTTTCTCAAATTTTGAAAATTTCTCCATACTATACATCATGCATTTTTTGGGGCGAAAAAATTTTCGGAGAGCTACGGCGTCGGGGCTGGTGCTAGTTAGTCAATTTTTCGAGACGAATTCGAATCCGTTGTCAAAATTGAGCTAGAGTCATTTTTTGACCCAAATTGATCAATTTTTCCAACTTTTTCGAGGGTATCTCGGGAACGGAGGGTCGCCGCCAAATTGCAACAGCGAATTCGAACTCAGCGTGAAAAATTGAGTAAGAAACACTCATGAATTCGAAATTTTTGATTTTCTCAAATTTTGAAAATTTCTCCATACTATACATCATGCATTTTTTGGGGCGAAAAAATTTTCGGAGAGCTACGGCGTCGGGGCTGGTGCTAGTTAGTCAATTTTTCGAGACGAATTCGAATCCGTTGTCAAAATTGAGCTAGAGTCATTTTTTGACCCAAATTGATCAATTTTTCCAACTTTTTCGAGGGTATCTCGGGAACGGAGGGTCGCCGCCAAATTGCAACAGCGAATTCGAACTCAGCGTGAAAAATTGAGTAAGAAACACTCATGAATTCGAAATTTTTGATTTTCTCAAATTTTGAAAATTTCTCCATACTATACATCATGCATTTTTTGGGGCGAAAAAATTTTCGGAGAGCTACGGCGTCGGGGCTGGTGCTAGTTAGTCAATTTTTCGAGACGAATTCGAATCCGTTGTCAAAATTGAGCTAGAGTCATTTTTTGACCCAAATTGATCAATTTTTCCAACTTTTTCGAGGGTATCTCGGGAACGGAGGGTCGCCGCCAAATTGCAACAGCGAATTCGAACTCAGCGTGAAAAATTGAGTAAGAAACACTCATGAATTCGAAATTTTTGATTTTCTCAAATTTTGAAAATTTCTCCATACTATACATCATGCATTTTTTGGGGCGAAAAAATTTTCGGAGAGCTACGGCGTCGGGGCTGGTGCTAGTTAGTCAATTTTTCGAGACGAATTCGAATCCGTTGTCAAAATTGAGCTAGAGTCATTTTTTGACCCAAATTGATCAATTTTTCCAACTTTTTCGAGGGTATCTCGGGAACGGAGGGTCGCCGCCAAATTGCAACAGCGAATTCGAACTCAGCGTGAAAAATTGAGTAAGAAACACTCATGAATTCGAAATTTTTGATTTTCTCAAATTTTGAAAATTTCTCCATACTATACATCATGCATTTTTTGGGGCGAAAAAATTTTCGGAGAGCTACGGCGTCGGGGCTGGTGCTAGTTAGTCAATTTTTCGAGACGAATTCGAATCCGTTGTCAAAATTGAGCTAGAGTCATTTTTTGACCCAAATTGATCAATTTTTCCAACTTTTTCGAGGGTATCTCGGGAACGGAGGGTCGCCGCCAAATTGCAACAGCGAATTCGAACTCAGCGTGAAAAATTGAGTAAGAAACACTCATGAATTCGAAATTTTTGATTTTCTCAAATTTTGAAAATTTCTCCATACTATACATCATGCATTTTTTGGGGCGAAAAAATTTTCGGAGAGCTACGGCGTCGGGGCTGGTGCTAGTTAGTCAATTTTTCGAGACGAATTCGAATCCGTTGTCAAAATTGAGCTAGAGTCATTTTTTGACCCAAATTGATCAATTTTTCCAACTTTTTCGAGGGTATCTCGGGAACGGAGGGTCGCCGCCAAATTGCAACAGCGAATTCGAACTCAGCGTGAAAAATTGAGTAAGAAACACTCATGAATTCGAAATTTTTGATTTTCTCAAATTTTGAAAATTTCTCCATACTATACATCATGCATTTTTTGGGGCGAAAAAATTTTCGGAGAGCTACGGCGTCGGGGCTGGTGCTAGTTAGTCAATTTTTCGAGACGAATTCGAATCCGTTGTCAAAATTGAGCTAGAGTCATTTTTTGACCCAAATTGATCAATTTTTCCAACTTTTTCGAGGGTATCTCGGGAACGGAGGGTCGCCGCCAAATTGCAACAGCGAATTCGAACTCAGCGTGAAAAATTGAGTAAGAAACACTCATGAATTCGAAATTTTTGATTTTCTCAAATTTTGAAAATTTCTCCATACTATACATCATGCATTTTTTGGGGCGAAAAAATTTTCGGAGAGCTACGGCGTCGGGGCTGGTGCTAGTTAGTCAATTTTTCGAGACGAATTCGAATCCGTTGTCAAAATTGAGCTAGAGTCATTTTTTGACCCAAATTGATCAATTTTTCCAACTTTTTCGAGGGTATCTCGGGAACGGAGGGTCGCCGCCAAATTGCAACAGCGAATTCGAACTCAGCGTGAAAAATTGAGTAAGAAACACTCATGAATTCGAAATTTTTGATTTTCTCAAATTTTGAAAATTTCTCCATACTATACATCATGCATTTTTTGGGGCGAAAAAATTTTCGGAGAGCTACGGCGTCGGGGCTGGTGCTAGTTAGTCAATTTTTCGAGACGAATTCGAATCCGTTGTCAAAATTGAGCTAGAGTCATTTTTTGACCCAAATTGATCAATTTTTCCAACTTTTTCGAGGGTATCTCGGGAACGGAGGGTCGCCGCCAAATTGCAACAGCGAATTCGAACTCAGCGTGAAAAATTGAGTAAGAAACACTCATGAATTCGAAATTTTTGATTTTCTCAAATTTTGAAAATTTCTCCATACTATACATCATGCATTTTTTGGGGCGAAAAAATTTTCGGAGAGCTACGGCGTCGGGGCTGGTGCTAGTTAGTCAATTTTTCGAGACGAATTCGAATCCGTTGTCAAAATTGAGCTAGAGTCATTTTTTGACCCAAATTGATCAATTTTTCCAACTTTTTCGAGGGTATCTCGGGAACGGAGGGTCGCCGCCAAATTGCAACAGCGAATTCGAACTCAGCGTGAAAAATTGAGTAAGAAACACTCATGAATTCGAAATTTTTGATTTTCTCAAATTTTGAAAATTTCTCCATACTATACATCATGCATTTTTTGGGGCGAAAAAATTTTCGGAGAGCTACGGCGTCGGGGCTGGTGCTAGTTAGTCAATTTTTCGAGACGAATTCGAATCCGTTGTCAAAATTGAGCTAGAGTCATTTTTTGACCCAAATTGATCAATTTTTCCAACTTTTTCGAGGGTATCTCGGGAACGGAGGGTCGCCGCCAAATTGCAACAGCGAATTCGAACTCAGCGTGAAAAATTGAGTAAGAAACACTCATGAATTCGAAATTTTTGATTTTCTCAAATTTTGAAAATTTCTCCATACTATACATCATGCATTTTTTGGGGCGAAAAAATTTTCGGAGAGCTACGGCGTCGGGGCTGGTGCTAGTTAGTCAATTTTTCGAGACGAATTCGAATCCGTTGTCAAAATTGAGCTAGAGTCATTTTTTGACCCAAATTGAT
The DNA here is from genome assembly GCA_031841125.1 of Acanthococcus lagerstroemiae. Classification (NCBI taxonomy): domain Eukaryota; kingdom Metazoa; phylum Arthropoda; class Insecta; order Hemiptera; family Eriococcidae; genus Acanthococcus; species Acanthococcus lagerstroemiae. The sequence goes on along the minus strand of JAJSSI010000092.1, from coordinate 38,966 downwards.
CAATTTTTCCAACTTTTTCGAGGGTATCTCGGGAACGGAGGGTCGCCGCCAAATTGCAACAGCGAATTCGAACTCAGCGTGAAAAATTGAGTAAGAAACACTCATGAATTCGAAATTTTTGATTTTCTCAAATTTTGAAAATTTCTCCATACTATACATCATGCATTTTTTGGGGCGAAAAAATTTTCGGAGAGCTACGGCGTCGGGGCTGGTGCTAGTTAGTCAATTTTTCGAGACGAATTCGAATCCGTTGTCAAAATTGAGCTAGAGTCATTTTTTGACCCAAATTGATCAATTTTTCCAACTTTTTCGAGGGTATCTCGGGAACGGAGGGTCGCCGCCAAATTGCAACAGCGAATTCGAACTCAGCGTGAAAAATTGAGTAAGAAACACTCATGAATTCGAAATTTTTGATTTTCTCAAATTTTGAAAATTTCTCCATACTATACATCATGCATTTTTTGGGGCGAAAAAATTTTCGGAGAGCTACGGCGTCGGGGCTGGTGCTAGTTAGTCAATTTTTCGAGACGAATTCGAATCCGTTGTCAAAATTGAGCTAGAGTCATTTTTTGACCCAAATTGATCAATTTTTCCAACTTTTTCGAGGGTATCTCGGGAACGGAGGGTCGCCGCCAAATTGCAACAGCGAATTCGAACTCAGCGTGAAAAATTGAGTAAGAAACACTCATGAATTCGAAATTTTTGATTTTCTCAAATTTTGAAAATTTCTCCATACTATACATCATGCATTTTTTGGGGCGAAAAAATTTTCGGAGAGCTACGGCGTCGGGGCTGGTGCTAGTTAGTCAATTTTTCGAGACGAATTCGAATCCGTTGTCAAAATTGAGCTAGAGTCATTTTTTGACCCAAATTGATCAATTTTTCCAACTTTTTCGAGGGTATCTCGGGAACGGAGGGTCGCCGCCAAATTGCAACAGCGAATTCGAACTCAGCGTGAAAAATTGAGTAAGAAACACTCATGAATTCGAAATTTTTGATTTTCTCAAATTTTGAAAATTTCTCCATACTATACATCATGCATTTTTTGGGGCGAAAAAATTTTCGGAGAGCTACGGCGTCGGGGCTGGTGCTAGTTAGTCAATTTTTCGAGACGAATTCGAATCCGTTGTCAAAATTGAGCTAGAGTCATTTTTTGACCCAAATTGATCAATTTTTCCAACTTTTTCGAGGGTATCTCGGGAACGGAGGGTCGCCGCCAAATTGCAACAGCGAATTCGAACTCAGCGTGAAAAATTGAGTAAGAAACACTCATGAATTCGAAATTTTTGATTTTCTCAAATTTTGAAAATTTCTCCATACTATACATCATGCATTTTTTGGGGCGAAAAAATTTTCGGAGAGCTACGGCGTCGGGGCTGGTGCTAGTTAGTCAATTTTTCGAGACGAATTCGAATCCGTTGTCAAAATTGAGCTAGAGTCATTTTTTGACCCAAATTGATCAATTTTTCCAACTTTTTCGAGGGTATCTCGGGAACGGAGGGTCGCCGCCAAATTGCAACAGCGAATTCGAACTCAGCGTGAAAAATTGAGTAAGAAACACTCATGAATTCGAAATTTTTGATTTTCTCAAATTTTGAAAATTTCTCCATACTATACATCATGCATTTTTTGGGGCGAAAAAATTTTCGGAGAGCTACGGCGTCGGGGCTGGTGCTAGTTAGTCAATTTTTCGAGACGAATTCGAATCCGTTGTCAAAATTGAGCTAGAGTCATTTTTTGACCCAAATTGATCAATTTTTCCAACTTTTTCGAGGGTATCTCGGGAACGGAGGGTCGCCGCCAAATTGCAACAGCGAATTCGAACTCAGCGTGAAAAATTGAGTAAGAAACACTCATGAATTCGAAATTTTTGATTTTCTCAAATTTTGAAAATTTCTCCATACTATACATCATGCATTTTTTGGGGCGAAAAAATTTTCGGAGAGCTACGGCGTCGGGGCTGGTGCTAGTTAGTCAATTTTTCGAGACGAATTCGAATCCGTTGTCAAAATTGAGCTAGAGTCATTTTTTGACCCAAATTGATCAATTTTTCCAACTTTTTCGAGGGTATCTCGGGAACGGAGGGTCGCCGCCAAATTGCAACAGCGAATTCGAACTCAGCGTGAAAAATTGAGTAAGAAACACTCATGAATTCGAAATTTTTGATTTTCTCAAATTTTGAAAATTTCTCCATACTATACATCATGCATTTTTTGGGGCGAAAAAATTTTCGGAGAGCTACGGCGTCGGGGCTGGTGCTAGTTAGTCAATTTTTCGAGACGAATTCGAATCCGTTGTCAAAATTGAGCTAGAGTCATTTTTTGACCCAAATTGATCAATTTTTCCAACTTTTTCGAGGGTATCTCGGGAACGGAGGGTCGCCGCCAAATTGCAACAGCGAATTCGAACTCAGCGTGAAAAATTGAGTAAGAAACACTCATGAATTCGAAATTTTTGATTTTCTCAAATTTTGAAAATTTCTCCATACTATACATCATGCATTTTTTGGGGCGAAAAAATTTTCGGAGAGCTACGGCGTCGGGGCTGGTGCTAGTTAGTCAATTTTTCGAGACGAATTCGAATCCGTTGTCAAAATTGAGCTAGAGTCATTTTTTGACCCAAATTGATCAATTTTTCCAACTTTTTCGAGGGTATCTCGGGAACGGAGGGTCGCCGCCAAATTGCAACAGCGAATTCGAACTCAGCGTGAAAAATTGAGTAAGAAACACTCATGAATTCGAAATTTTTGATTTTCTCAAATTTTGAAAATTTCTCCATACTATACATCATGCATTTTTTGGGGCGAAAAAATTTTCGGAGAGCTACGGCGTCGGGGCTGGTGCTAGTTAGTCAATTTTTCGAGACGAATTCGAATCCGTTGTCAAAATTGAGCTAGAGTCATTTTTTGACCCAAATTGATCAATTTTTCCAACTTTTTCGAGGGTATCTCGGGAACGGAGGGTCGCCGCCAAATTGCAACAGCGAATTCGAACTCAGCGTGAAAAATTGAGTAAGAAACACTCATGAATTCGAAATTTTTGATTTTCTCAAATTTTGAAAATTTCTCCATACTATACATCATGCATTTTTTGGGGCGAAAAAATTTTCGGAGAGCTACGGCGTCGGGGCTGGTGCTAGTTAGTCAATTTTTCGAGACGAATTCGAATCCGTTGTCAAAATTGAGCTAGAGTCATTTTTTGACCCAAATTGATCAATTTTTCCAACTTTTTCGAGGGTATCTCGGGAACGGAGGGTCGCCGCCAAATTGCAACAGCGAATTCGAACTCAGCGTGAAAAATTGAGTAAGAAACACTCATGAATTCGAAATTTTTGATTTTCTCAAATTTTGAAAATTTCTCCATACTATACATCATGCATTTTTTGGGGCGAAAAAATTTTCGGAGAGCTACGGCGTCGGGGCTGGTGCTAGTTAGTCAATTTTTCGAGACGAATTCGAATCCGTTGTCAAAATTGAGCTAGAGTCATTTTTTGACCCAAATTGATCAATTTTTCCAACTTTTTCGAGGGTATCTCGGGAACGGAGGGTCGCCGCCAAATTGCAACAGCGAATTCGAACTCAGCGTGAAAAATTGAGTAAGAAACACTCATGAATTCGAAATTTTTGATTTTCTCAAATTTTGAAAATTTCTCCATACTATACATCATGCATTTTTTGGGGCGAAAAAATTTTCGGAGAGCTACGGCGTCGGGGCTGGTGCTAGTTAGTCAATTTTTCGAGACGAATTCGAATCCGTTGTCAAAATTGAGCTAGAGTCATTTTTTGACCCAAATTGATCAATTTTTCCAACTTTTTCGAGGGTATCTCGGGAACGGAGGGTCGCCGCCAAATTGCAACAGCGAATTCGAACTCAGCGTGAAAAATTGAGTAAGAAACACTCATGAATTCGAAATTTTTGATTTTCTCAAATTTTGAAAATTTCTCCATACTATACATCATGCATTTTTTGGGGCGAAAAAATTTTCGGAGAGCTACGGCGTCGGGGCTGGTGCTAGTTAGTCAATTTTTCGAGACGAATTCGAATCCGTTGTCAAAATTGAGCTAGAGTCATTTTTTGACCCAAATTGATCAATTTTTCCAACTTTTTCGAGGGTATCTCGGGAACGGAGGGTCGCCGCCAAATTGCAACAGCGAATTCGAACTCAGCGTGAAAAATTGAGTAAGAAACACTCATGAATTCGAAATTTTTGATTTTCTCAAATTTTGAAAATTTCTCCATACTATACATCATGCATTTTTTGGGGCGAAAAAATTTTCGGAGAGCTACGGCGTCGGGGCTGGTGCTAGTTAGTCAATTTTTCGAGACGAATTCGAATCCGTTGTCAAAATTGAGCTAGAGTCATTTTTTGACCCAAATTGATCAATTTTTCCAACTTTTTCGAGGGTATCTCGGGAACGGAGGGTCGCCGCCAAATTGCAACAGCGAATTCGAACTCAGCGTGAAAAATTGAGTAAGAAACACTCATGAATTCGAAATTTTTGATTTTCTCAAATTTTGAAAATTTCTCCATACTATACATCATGCATTTTTTGGGGCGAAAAAATTTTCGGAGAGCTACGGCGTCGGGGCTGGTGCTAGTTAGTCAATTTTTCGAGACGAATTCGAATCCGTTGTCAAAATTGAGCTAGAGTCATTTTTTGACCCAAATTGATCAATTTTTCCAACTTTTTCGAGGGTATCTCGGGAACGGAGGGTCGCCGCCAAATTGCAACAGCGAATTCGAACTCAGCGTGAAAAATTGAGTAAGAAACACTCATGAATTCGAAATTTTTGATTTTCTCAAATTTTGAAAATTTCTCCATACTATACATCATGCATTTTTTGGGGCGAAAAAATTTTCGGAGAGCTACGGCGTCGGGGCTGGTGCTAGTTAGTCAATTTTTCGAGACGAATTCGAATCCGTTGTCAAAATTGAGCTAGAGTCATTTTTTGACCCAAATTGATCAATTTTTCCAACTTTTTCGAGGGTATCTCGGGAACGGAGGGTCGCCGCCAAATTGCAACAGCGAATTCGAACTCAGCGTGAAAAATTGAGTAAGAAACACTCATGAATTCGAAATTTTTGATTTTCTCAAATTTTGAAAATTTCTCCATACTATACATCATGCATTTTTTGGGGCGAAAAAATTTTCGGAGAGCTACGGCGTCGGGGCTGGTGCTAGTTAGTCAATTTTTCGAGACGAATTCGAATCCGTTGTCAAAATTGAGCTAGAGTCATTTTTTGACCCAAATTGATCAATTTTTCCAACTTTTTCGAGGGTATCTCGGGAACGGAGGGTCGCCGCCAAATTGCAACAGCGAATTCGAACTCAGCGTGAAAAATTGAGTAAGAAACACTCATGAATTCGAAATTTTTGATTTTCTCAAATTTTGAAAATTTCTCCATACTATACATCATGCATTTTTTGGGGCGAAAAAATTTTCGGAGAGCTACGGCGTCGGGGCTGGTGCTAGTTAGTCAATTTTTCGAGACGAATTCGAATCCGTTGTCAAAATTGAGCTAGAGTCATTTTTTGACCCAAATTGATCAATTTTTCCAACTTTTTCGAGGGTATCTCGGGAACGGAGGGTCGCCGCCAAATTGCAACAGCGAATTCGAACTCAGCGTGAAAAATTGAGTAAGAAACACTCATGAATTCGAAATTTTTGATTTTCTCAAATTTTGAAAATTTCTCCATACTATACATCATGCATTTTTTGGGGCGAAAAAATTTTCGGAGAGCTACGGCGTCGGGGCTGGTGCTAGTTAGTCAATTTTTCGAGACGAATTCGAATCCGTTGTCAAAATTGAGCTAGAGTCATTTTTTGACCCAAATTGATCAATTTTTCCAACTTTTTCGAGGGTATCTCGGGAACGGAGGGTCGCCGCCAAATTGCAACAGCGAATTCGAACTCAGCGTGAAAAATTGAGTAAGAAACACTCATGAATTCGAAATTTTTGATTTTCTCAAATTTTGAAAATTTCTCCATACTATACATCATGCATTTTTTGGGGCGAAAAAATTTTCGGAGAGCTACGGCGTCGGGGCTGGTGCTAGTTAGTCAATTTTTCGAGACGAATTCGAATCCGTTGTCAAAATTGAGCTAGAGTCATTTTTTGACCCAAATTGATCAATTTTTCCAACTTTTTCGAGGGTATCTCGGGAACGGAGGGTCGCCGCCAAATTGCAACAGCGAATTCGAACTCAGCGTGAAAAATTGAGTAAGAAACACTCATGAATTCGAAATTTTTGATTTTCTCAAATTTTGAAAATTTCTCCATACTATACATCATGCATTTTTTGGGGCGAAAAAATTTTCGGAGAGCTACGGCGTCGGGGCTGGTGCTAGTTAGTCAATTTTTCGAGACGAATTCGAATCCGTTGTCAAAATTGAGCTAGAGTCATTTTTTGACCCAAATTGATCAATTTTTCCAACTTTTTCGAGGGTATCTCGGGAACGGAGGGTCGCCGCCAAATTGCAACAGCGAATTCGAACTCAGCGTGAAAAATTGAGTAAGAAACACTCATGAATTCGAAATTTTTGATTTTCTCAAATTTTGAAAATTTCTCCATACTATACATCATGCATTTTTTGGGGCGAAAAAATTTTCGGAGAGCTACGGCGTCGGGGCTGGTGCTAGTTAGTCAATTTTTCGAGACGAATTCGAATCCGTTGTCAAAATTGAGCTAGAGTCATTTTTTGACCCAAATTGATCAATTTTTCCAACTTTTTCGAGGGTATCTCGGGAACGGAGGGTCGCCGCCAAATTGCAACAGCGAATTCGAACTCAGCGTGAAAAATTGAGTAAGAAACACTCATGAATTCGAAATTTTTGATTTTCTCAAATTTTGAAAATTTCTCCATACTATACATCATGCATTTTTTGGGGCGAAAAAATTTTCGGAGAGCTACGGCGTCGGGGCTGGTGCTAGTTAGTCAATTTTTCGAGACGAATTCGAATCCGTTGTCAAAATTGAGCTAGAGTCATTTTTTGACCCAAATTGATCAATTTTTCCAACTTTTTCGAGGGTATCTCGGGAACGGAGGGTCGCCGCCAAATTGCAACAGCGAATTCGAACTCAGCGTGAAAAATTGAGTAAGAAACACTCATGAATTCGAAATTTTTGATTTTCTCAAATTTTGAAAATTTCTCCATACTATACATCATGCATTTTTTGGGGCGAAAAAATTTTCGGAGAGCTACGGCGTCGGGGCTGGTGCTAGTTAGTCAATTTTTCGAGACGAATTCGAATCCGTTGTCAAAATTGAGCTAGAGTCATTTTTTGACCCAAATTGATCAATTTTTCCAACTTTTTCGAGGGTATCTCGGGAACGGAGGGTCGCCGCCAAATTGCAACAGCGAATTCGAACTCAGCGTGAAAAATTGAGTAAGAAACACTCATGAATTCGAAATTTTTGATTTTCTCAAATTTTGAAAATTTCTCCATACTATACATCATGCATTTTTTGGGGCGAAAAAATTTTCGGAGAGCTACGGCGTCGGGGCTGGTGCTAGTTAGTCAATTTTTCGAGACGAATTCGAATCCGTTGTCAAAATTGAGCTAGAGTCATTTTTTGACCCAAATTGATCAATTTTTCCAACTTTTTCGAGGGTATCTCGGGAACGGAGGGTCGCCGCCAAATTGCAACAGCGAATTCGAACTCAGCGTGAAAAATTGAGTAAGAAACACTCATGAATTCGAAATTTTTGATTTTCTCAAATTTTGAAAATTTCTCCATACTATACATCATGCATTTTTTGGGGCGAAAAAATTTTCGGAGAGCTACGGCGTCGGGGCTGGTGCTAGTTAGTCAATTTTTCGAGACGAATTCGAATCCGTTGTCAAAATTGAGCTAGAGTCATTTTTTGACCCAAATTGATCAATTTTTCCAACTTTTTCGAGGGTATCTCGGGAACGGAGGGTCGCCGCCAAATTGCAACAGCGAATTCGAACTCAGCGTGAAAAATTGAGTAAGAAACACTCATGAATTCGAAATTTTTGATTTTCTCAAATTTTGAAAATTTCTCCATACTATACATCATGCATTTTTTGGGGCGAAAAAATTTTCGGAGAGCTACGGCGTCGGGGCTGGTGCTAGTTAGTCAATTTTTCGAGACGAATTCGAATCCGTTGTCAAAATTGAGCTAGAGTCATTTTTTGACCCAAATTGATCAATTTTTCCAACTTTTTCGAGGGTATCTCGGGAACGGAGGGTCGCCGCCAAATTGCAACAGCGAATTCGAACTCAGCGTGAAAAATTGAGTAAGAAACACTCATGAATTCGAAATTTTTGATTTTCTCAAATTTTGAAAATTTCTCCATACTATACATCATGCATTTTTTGGGGCGAAAAAATTTTCGGAGAGCTACGGCGTCGGGGCTGGTGCTAGTTAGTCAATTTTTCGAGACGAATTCGAATCCGTTGTCAAAATTGAGCTAGAGTCATTTTTTGACCCAAATTGATCAATTTTTCCAACTTTTTCGAGGGTATCTCGGGAACGGAGGGTCGCCGCCAAATTGCAACAGCGAATTCGAACTCAGCGTGAAAAATTGAGTAAGAAACACTCATGAATTCGAAATTTTTGATTTTCTCAAATTTTGAAAATTTCTCCATACTATACATCATGCATTTTTTGGGGCGAAAAAATTTTCGGAGAGCTACGGCGTCGGGGCTGGTGCTAGTTAGTCAATTTTTCGAGACGAATTCGAATCCGTTGTCAAAATTGAGCTAGAGTCATTTTTTGACCCAAATTGATCAATTTTTCCAACTTTTTCGAGGGTATCTCGGGAACGGAGGGTCGCCGCCAAATTGCAACAGCGAATTCGAACTCAGCGTGAAAAATTGAGTAAGAAACACTCATGAATTCGAAATTTTTGATTTTCTCAAATTTTGAAAATTTCTCCATACTATACATCATGCATTTTTTGGGCGAAAAAATTTTCGGAGAGCTACGGCGTCGGGGCTGGTGCTAGTTAGTCAATTTTTCGAGACGAATTCGAATCCGTTGTCAAAATTGAGCTAGAGTCATTTTTTGACCCAAATTGATCAATTTTTCCAACTTTTTCGAGGGTATCTCGGGAACGGAGGGTCGCCGCCAAATTGCAACAGCGAATTCGAACTCAGCGTGAAAAATTGAGTAAGAAACACTCATGAATTCGAAATTTTTGATTTTCTCAAATTTTGAAAATTTCTCCATACTATACATCATGCATTTTTTGGGGCGAAAAAATTTTCGGAGAGCTACGGCGTCGGGGCTGGTGCTAGTTAGTCAATTTTTCGAGACGAATTCGAATCCGTTGTCAAAATTGAGCTAGAGTCATTTTTTGACCCAAATTGATCAATTTTTCCAACTTTTTCGAGGGTATCTCGGGAACGGAGGGTCGCCGCCAAATTGCAACAGCGAATTCGAACTCAGCGTGAAAAATTGAGTAAGAAACACTCATGAATTCGAAATTTTTGATTTTCTCAAATTTTGAAAATTTCTCCATACTATACATCATGCATTTTTTGGGGCGAAAAAATTTTCGGAGAGCTACGGCGTCGGGGCTGGTGCTAGTTAGTCAATTTTTCGAGACGAATTCGAATCCGTTGTCAAAATTGAGCTAGAGTCATTTTTTGACCCAAATTGATCAATTTTTCCAACTTTTTCGAGGGTATCTCGGGAACGGAGGGTCGCCGCCAAATTGCAACAGCGAATTCGAACTCAGCGTGAAAAATTGAGTAAGAAACACTCATGAATTCGAAATTTTTGATTTTCTCAAATTTTGAAAATTTCTCCATACTATACATCATGCATTTTTTGGGGCGAAAAAATTTTCGGAGAGCTACGGCGTCGGGGCTGGTGCTAGTTAGTCAATTTTTCGAGACGAATTCGAATCCGTTGTCAAAATTGAGCTAGAGTCATTTTTTGACCCAAATTGATCAATTTTTCCAACTTTTTCGAGGGTATCTCGGGAACGGAGGGTCGCCGCCAAATTGCAACAGCGAATTCGAACTCAGCGTGAAAAATTGAGTAAGAAACACTCATGAATTCGAAATTTTTGATTTTCTCAAATTTTGAAAATTTCTCCATACTATACATCATGCATTTTTTGGGGCGAAAAAATTTTCGGAGAGCTACGGCGTCGGGGCTGGTGCTAGTTAGTCAATTTTTCGAGACGAATTCGAATCCGTTGTCAAAATTGAGCTAGAGTCATTTTTTGACCCAAATTGATCAATTTTTCCAACTTTTTCGAGGGTATCTCGGGAACGGAGGGTCGCCGCCAAATTGCAACAGCGAATTCGAACTCAGCGTGAAAAATTGAGTAAGAAACACTCATGAATTCGAAATTTTTGATTTTCTCAAATTTTGAAAATTTCTCCATACTATACATCATGCATTTTTTGGGGCGAAAAAATTTTCGGAGAGCTACGGCGTCGGGGCTGGTGCTAGTTAGTCAATTTTTCGAGACGAATTCGAATCCGTTGTCAAAATTGAGCTAGAGTCATTTTTTGACCCAAATTGATCAATTTTTCCAACTTTTTCGAGGGTATCTCGGGAACGGAGGGTCGCCGCCAAATTGCAACAGCGAATTCGAACTCAGCGTGAAAAATTGAGTAAGAAACACTCATGAATTCGAAATTTTTGATTTTCTCAAATTTTGAAAATTTCTCCATACTATACATCATGCATTTTTTGGGGCGAAAAAATTTTCGGAGAGCTACGGCGTCGGGGCTGGTGCTAGTTAGTCAATTTTTCGAGACGAATTCGAATCCGTTGTCAAAATTGAGCTAGAGTCATTTTTTGACCCAAATTGATCAATTTTTCCAACTTTTTCGAGGGTATCTCGGGAACGGAGGGTCGCCGCCAAATTGCAACAGCGAATTCGAACTCAGCGTGAAAAATTGAGTAAGAAACACTCATGAATTCGAAATTTTTGATTTTCTCAAATTTTGAAAATTTCTCCATACTATACATCATGCATTTTTTGGGGCGAAAAAATTTTCGGAGAGCTACGGCGTCGGGGCTGGTGCTAGTTAGTCAATTTTTCGAGACGAATTCGAATCCGTTGTCAAAATTGAGCTAGAGTCATTTTTTGACCCAAATTGATCAATTTTTCCAACTTTTTCGAGGGTATCTCGGGAACGGAGGGTCGCCGCCAAATTGCAACAGCGAATTCGAACTCAGCGTGAAAAATTGAGTAAGAAACACTCATGAATTCGAAATTTTTGATTTTCTCAAATTTTGAAAATTTCTCCATACTATACATCATGCATTTTTTGGGGCGAAAAAATTTTCGGAGAGCTACGGCGTCGGGGCTGGTGCTAGTTAGTCAATTTTTCGAGACGAATTCGAATCCGTTGTCAAAATTGAGCTAGAGTCATTTTTTGACCCAAATTGATCAATTTTTCCAACTTTTTCGAGGGTATCTCGGGAACGGAGGGTCGCCGCCAAATTGCAACAGCGAATTCGAACTCAGCGTGAAAAATTGAGTAAGAAACACTCATGAATTCGAAATTTTTGATTTTCTCAAATTTTGAAAATTTCTCCATACTATACATCATGCATTTTTTGGGGCGAAAAAATTTTCGGAGAGCTACGGCGTCGGGGCTGGTGCTAGTTAGTCAATTTTTCGAGACGAATTCGAATCCGTTGTCAAAATTGAGCTAGAGTCATTTTTTGACCCAAATTGATCAATTTTTCCAACTTTTTCGAGGGTATCTCGGGAACGGAGGGTCGCCGCCAAATTGCAACAGCGAATTCGAACTCAGCGTGAAAAATTGAGTAAGAAACACTCATGAATTCGAAATTTTTGATTTTCTCAAATTTTGAAAATTTCTCCATACTATACATCATGCATTTTTTGGGGCGAAAAAATTTTCGGAGAGCTACGGCGTCGGGGCTGGTGCTAGTTAGTCAATTTTTCGAGACGAATTCGAATCCGTTGTCAAAATTGAGCTAGAGTCATTTTTTGACCCAAATTGATCAATTTTTCCAACTTTTTCGAGGGTATCTCGGGAACGGAGGGTCGCCGCCAAATTGCAACAGCGAATTCGAACTCAGCGTGAAAAATTGAGTAAGAAACACTCATGAATTCGAAATTTTTGATTTTCTCAAATTTTGAAAATTTCTCCATACTATACATCATGCATTTTTTGGGGCGAAAAAATTTTCGGAGAGCTACGGCGTCGGGGCTGGTGCTAGTTAGTCAATTTTTCGAGACGAATTCGAATCCGTTGTCAAAATTGAGCTAGAGTCATTTTTTGACCCAAATTGATCAATTTTTCCAACTTTTTCGAGGGTATCTCGGGAACGGAGGGTCGCCGCCAAATTGCAACAGCGAATTCGAACTCAGCGTGAAAAATTGAGTAAGAAACACTCATGAATTCGAAATTTTTGATTTTCTCAAATTTTGAAAATTTCTCCATACTATACATCATGCATTTTTTGGGGCGAAAAAATTTTCGGAGAGCTACGGCGTCGGGGCTGGTGCTAGTTAGTCAATTTTTCGAGACGAATTCGAATCCGTTGTCAAAATTGAGCTAGAGTCATTTTTTGACCCAAATTGATCAATTTTTCCAACTTTTTCGAGGGTATCTCGGGAACGGAGGGTCGCCGCCAAATTGCAACAGCGAATTCGAACTCAGCGTGAAAAATTGAGTAAGAAACACTCATGAATTCGAAATTTTTGATTTTCTCAAATTTTGAAAATTTCTCCATACTATACATCATGCATTTTTTGGGGCGAAAAAATTTTCGGAGAGCTACGGCGTCGGGGCTGGTGCTAGTTAGTCAATTTTTCGAGACGAATTCGAATCCGTTGTCAAAATTGAGCTAGAGTCATTTTTTGACCCAAATTGATCAATTTTTCCAACTTTTTCGAGGGTATCTCGGGAACGGAGGGTCGCCGCCAAATTGCAACAGCGAATTCGAACTCAGCGTGAAAAATTGAGTAAGAAACACTCATGAATTCGAAATTTTTGATTTTCTCAAATTTTGAAAATTTCTCCATACTATACATCATGCATTTTTTGGGGCGAAAAAATTTTCGGAGAGCTACGGCGTCGGGGCTGGTGCTAGTTAGTCAATTTTTCGAGACGAATTCGAATCCGTTGTCAAAATTGAGCTAGAGTCATTTTTTGACCCAAATTGATCAATTTTTCCAACTTTTTCGAGGGTATCTCGGGAACGGAGGGTCGCCGCCAAATTGCAACAGCGAATTCGAACTCAGCGTGAAAAATTGAGTAAGAAACACTCATGAATTCGAAATTTTTGATTTTCTCAAATTTTGAAAATTTCTCCATACTATACATCATGCATTTTTTGGGGCGAAAAAATTTTCGGAGAGCTACGGCGTCGGGGCTGGTGCTAGTTAGTCAATTTTTCGAGACGAATTCGAATCCGTTGTCAAAATTGAGCTAGAGTCATTTTTTGACCCAAATTGATCAATTTTTCCAACTTTTTCGAGGGTATCTCGGGAACGGAGGGTCGCCGCCAAATTGCAACAGCGAATTCGAACTCAGCGTGAAAAATTGAGTAAGAAACACTCATGAATTCGAAATTTTTGATTTTCTCAAATTTTGAAAATTTCTCCATACTATACATCATGCATTTTTTGGGGCGAAAAAATTTTCGGAGAGCTACGGCGTCGGGGCTGGTGCTAGTTAGTCAATTTTTCGAGACGAATTCGAATCCGTTGTCAAAATTGAGCTAGAGTCATTTTTTGACCCAAATTGATCAATTTTTCCAACTTTTTCGAGGGTATCTCGGGAACGGAGGGTCGCCGCCAAATTGCAACAGCGAATTCGAACTCAGCGTGAAAAATTGAGTAAGAAACACTCATGAATTCGAAATTTTTGATTTTCTCAAATTTTGAAAATTTCTCCATACTATACATCATGCATTTTTTGGGGCGAAAAAATTTTCGGAGAGCTACGGCGTCGGGGCTGGTGCTAGTTAGTCAATTTTTCGAGACGAATTCGAATCCGTTGTCAAAATTGAGCTAGAGTCATTTTTTGACCCAAATTGATCAATTTTTCCAACTTTTTCGAGGGTATCTCGGGAACGGAGGGTCGCCGCCAAATTGCAACAGCGAATTCGAACTCAGCGTGAAAAATTGAGTAAGAAACACTCATGAATTCGAAATTTTTGATTTTCTCAAATTTTGAAAATTTCTCCATACTATACATCATGCATTTTTTGGGGCGAAAAAATTTTCGGAGAGCTACGGCGTCGGGGCTGGTGCTAGTTAGTCAATTTTTCGAGACGAATTCGAATCCGTTGTCAAAATTGAGCTAGAGTCATTTTTTGACCCAAATTGATCAATTTTTCCAACTTTTTCGAGGGTATCTCGGGAACGGAGGGTCGCCGCCAAATTGCAACAGCGAATTCGAACTCAGCGTGAAAAATTGAGTAAGAAACACTCATGAATTCGAAATTTTTGATTTTCTCAAATTTTGAAAATTTCTCCATACTATACATCATGCATTTTTTGGGGCGAAAAAATTTTCGGAGAGCTACGGCGTCGGGGCTGGTGCTAGTTAGTCAATTTTTCGAGACGAATTCGAATCCGTTGTCAAAATTGAGCTAGAGTCATTTTTTGACCCAAATTGATCAATTTTTCCAACTTTTTCGAGGGTATCTCGGGAACGGAGGGTCGCCGCCAAATTGCAACAGCGAATTCGAACTCAGCGTGAAAAATTGAGTAAGAAACACTCATGAATTCGAAATTTTTGATTTTCTCAAATTTTGAAAATTTCTCCATACTATACATCATGCATTTTTTGGGGCGAAAAAATTTTCGGAGAGCTACGGCGTCGGGGCTGGTGCTAGTTAGTCAATTTTTCGAGACGAATTCGAATCCGTTGTCAAAATTGAGCTAGAGTCATTTTTTGACCCAAATTGATCAATTTTTCCAACTTTTTCGAGGGTATCTCGGGAACGGAGGGTCGCCGCCAAATTGCAACAGCGAATTCGAACTCAGCGTGAAAAATTGAGTAAGAAACACTCATGAATTCGAAATTTTTGATTTTCTCAAATTTTGAAAATTTCTCCATACTATACATCATGCATTTTTTGGGGCGAAAAAATTTTCGGAGAGCTACGGCGTCGGGGCTGGTGCTAGTTAGTCAATTTTTCGAGACGAATTCGAATCCGTTGTCAAAATTGAGCTAGAGTCATTTTTTGACCCAAATTGATCAATTTTTCCAACTTTTTCGAGGGTATCTCGGGAACGGAGGGTCGCCGCCAAATTGCAACAGCGAATTCGAACTCAGCGTGAAAAATTGAGTAAGAAACACTCATGAATTCGAAATTTTTGATTTTCTCAAATTTTGAAAATTTCTCCATACTATACATCATGCATTTTTTGGGGCGAAAAAATTTTCGGAGAGCTACGGCGTCGGGGCTGGTGCTAGTTAGTCAATTTTTCGAGACGAATTCGAATCCGTTGTCAAAATTGAGCTAGAGTCATTTTTTGACCCAAATTGATCAATTTTTCCAACTTTTTCGAGGGTATCTCGGGAACGGAGGGTCGCCGCCAAATTGCAACAGCGAATTCGAACTCAGCGTGAAAAATTGAGTAAGAAACACTCATGAATTCGAAATTTTTGATTTTCTCAAATTTTGAAAATTTCTCCATACTATACATCATGCATTTTTTGGGGCGAAAAAATTTTCGGAGAGCTACGGCGTCGGGGCTGGTGCTAGTTAGTCAATTTTTCGAGACGAATTCGAATCCGTTGTCAAAATTGAGCTAGAGTCATTTTTTGACCCAAATTGATCAATTTTTCCAACTTTTTCGAGGGTATCTCGGGAACGGAGGGTCGCCGCCAAATTGCAACAGCGAATTCGAACTCAGCGTGAAAAATTGAGTAAGAAACACTCATGAATTCGAAATTTTTGATTTTCTCAAATTTTGAAAATTTCTCCATACTATACATCATGCATTTTTTGGGGCGAAAAAATTTTCGGAGAGCTACGGCGTCGGGGCTGGTGCTAGTTAGTCAATTTTTCGAGACGAATTCGAATCCGTTGTCAAAATTGAGCTAGAGTCATTTTTTGACCCAAATTGATCAATTTTTCCAACTTTTTCGAGGGTATCTCGGGAACGGAGGGTCGCCGCCAAATTGCAACAGCGAATTCGAACTCAGCGTGAAAAATTGAGTAAGAAACACTCATGAATTCGAAATTTTTGATTTTCTCAAATTTTGAAAATTTCTCCATACTATACATCATGCATTTTTTGGGGCGAAAAAATTTTCGGAGAGCTACGGCGTCGGGGCTGGTGCTAGTTAGTCAATTTTTCGAGACGAATTCGAATCCGTTGTCAAAATTGAGCTAGAGTCATTTTTTGACCCAAATTGATCAATTTTTCCAACTTTTTCGAGGGTATCTCGGGAACGGAGGGTCGCCGCCAAATTGCAACAGCGAATTCGAACTCAGCGTGAAAAATTGAGTAAGAAACACTCATGAATTCGAAATTTTTGATTTTCTCAAATTTTGAAAATTTCTCCATACTATACATCATGCATTTTTTGGGGCGAAAAAATTTTCGGAGAGCTACGGCGTCGGGGCTGGTGCTAGTTAGTCAATTTTTCGAGACGAATTCGAATCCGTTGTCAAAATTGAGCTAGAGTCATTTTTTGACCCAAATTGATCAATTTTTCCAACTTTTTCGAGGGTATCTCGGGAACGGAGGGTCGCCGCCAAATTGCAACAGCGAATTCGAACTCAGCGTGAAAAATTGAGTAAGAAACACTCATGAATTCGAAATTTTTGATTTTCTCAAATTTTGAAAATTTCTCCATACTATACATCATGCATTTTTTGGGGCGAAAAAATTTTCGGAGAGCTACGGCGTCGGGGCTGGTGCTAGTTAGTCAATTTTTCGAGACGAATTCGAATCCGTTGTCAAAATTGAGCTAGAGTCATTTTTTGACCCAAATTGATCAATTTTTCCAACTTTTTCGAGGGTATCTCGGGAACGGAGGGTCGCCGCCAAATTGCAACAGCGAATTCGAACTCAGCGTGAAAAATTGAGTAAGAAACACTCATGAATTCGAAATTTTTGATTTTCTCAAATTTTGAAAATTTCTCCATACTATACATCATGCATTTTTTGGGGCGAAAAAATTTTCGGAGAGCTACGGCGTCGGGGCTGGTGCTAGTTAGTCAATTTTTCGAGACGAATTCGAATCCGTTGTCAAAATTGAGCTAGAGTCATTTTTTGACCCAAATTGATCAATTTTTCCAACTTTTTCGAGGGTATCTCGGGAACGGAGGGTCGCCGCCAAATTGCAACAGCGAATTCGAACTCAGCGTGAAAAATTGAGTAAGAAACACTCATGAATTCGAAATTTTTGATTTTCTCAAATTTTGAAAATTTCTCCATACTATACATCATGCATTTTTTGGGGCGAAAAAATTTTCGGAGAGCTACGGCGTCGGGGCTGGTGCTAGTTAGTCAATTTTTCGAGACGAATTCGAATCCGTTGTCAAAATTGAGCTAGAGTCATTTTTTGACCCAAATTGATCAATTTTTCCAACTTTTTCGAGGGTATCTCGGGAACGGAGGGTCGCCGCCAAATTGCAACAGCGAATTCGAACTCAGCGTGAAAAATTGAGTAAGAAACACTCATGAATTCGAAATTTTTGATTTTCTCAAATTTTGAAAATTTCTCCATACTATACATCATGCATTTTTTGGGGCGAAAAAATTTTCGGAGAGCTACGGCGTCGGGGCTGGTGCTAGTTAGTCAATTTTTCGAGACGAATTCGAATCCGTTGTCAAAATTGAGCTAGAGTCATTTTTTGACCCAAATTGATCAATTTTTCCAACTTTTTCGAGGGTATCTCGGGAACGGAGGGTCGCCGCCAAATTGCAACAGCGAATTCGAACTCAGCGTGAAAAATTGAGTAAGAAACACTCATGAATTCGAAATTTTTGATTTTCTCAAATTTTGAAAATTTCTCCATACTATACATCATGCATTTTTTGGGGCGAAAAAATTTTCGGAGAGCTACGGCGTCGGGGCTGGTGCTAGTTAGTCAATTTTTCGAGACGAATTCGAATCCGTTGTCAAAATTGAGCTAGAGTCATTTTTTGACCCAAATTGATCAATTTTTCCAACTTTTTCGAGGGTATCTCGGGAACGGAGGGTCGCCGCCAAATTGCAACAGCGAATTCGAACTCAGCGTGAAAAATTGAGTAAGAAACACTCATGAATTCGAAATTTTTGATTTTCTCAAATTTTGAAAATTTCTCCATACTATACATCATGCATTTTTTGGGGCGAAAAAATTTTCGGAGAGCTACGGCGTCGGGGCTGGTGCTAGTTAGTCAATTTTTCGAGACGAATTCGAATCCGTTGTCAAAATTGAGCTAGAGTCATTTTTTGACCCAAATTGATCAATTTTTCCAACTTTTTCGAGGGTATCTCGGGAACGGAGGGTCGCCGCCAAATTGCAACAGCGAATTCGAACTCAGCGTGAAAAATTGAGTAAGAAACACTCATGAATTCGAAATTTTTGATTTTCTCAAATTTTGAAAATTTCTCCATACTATACATCATGCATTTTTTGGGGCGAAAAAATTTTCGGAGAGCTACGGCGTCGGGGCTGGTGCTAGTTAGTCAATTTTTCGAGACGAATTCGAATCCGTTGTCAAAATTGAGCTAGAGTCATTTTTTGACCCAAATTGATCAATTTTTCCAACTTTTTCGAGGGTATCTCGGGAACGGAGGGTCGCCGCCAAATTGCAACAGCGAATTCGAACTCAGCGTGAAAAATTGAGTAAGAAACACTCATGAATTCGAAATTTTTGATTTTCTCAAATTTTGAAAATTTCTCCATACTATACATCATGCATTTTTTGGGGCGAAAAAATTTTCGGAGAGCTACGGCGTCGGGGCTGGTGCTAGTTAGTCAATTTTTCGAGACGAATTCGAATCCGTTGTCAAAATTGAGCTAGAGTCATTTTTTGACCCAAATTGATCAATTTTTCCAACTTTTTCGAGGGTATCTCGGGAACGGAGGGTCGCCGCCAAATTGCAACAGCGAATTCGAACTCAGCGTGAAAAATTGAGTAAGAAACACTCATGAATTCGAAATTTTTGATTTTCTCAAATTTTGAAAATTTCTCCATACTATACATCATGCATTTTTTGGGGCGAAAAAATTTTCGGAGAGCTACGGCGTCGGGGCTGGTGCTAGTTAGTCAATTTTTCGAGACGAATTCGAATCCGTTGTCAAAATTGAGCTAGAGTCATTTTTTGACCCAAATTGATCAATTTTTCCAACTTTTTCGAGGGTATCTCGGGAACGGAGGGTCGCCGCCAAATTGCAACAGCGAATTCGAACTCAGCGTGAAAAATTGAGTAAGAAACACTCATGAATTCGAAATTTTTGATTTTCTCAAATTTTGAAAATTTCTCCATACTATACATCATGCATTTTTTGGGGCGAAAAAATTTTCGGAGAGCTACGGCGTCGGGGCTGGTGCTAGTTAGTCAATTTTTCGAGACGAATTCGAATCCGTTGTCAAAATTGAGCTAGAGTCATTTTTTGACCCAAATTGATCAATTTTTCCAACTTTTTCGAGGGTATCTCGGGAACGGAGGGTCGCCGCCAAATTGCAACAGCGAATTCGAACTCAGCGTGAAAAATTGAGTAAGAAACACTCATGAATTCGAAATTTTTGATTTTCTCAAATTTTGAAAATTTCTCCATACTATACATCATGCATTTTTTGGGGCGAAAAAATTTTCGGAGAGCTACGGCGTCGGGGCTGGTGCTAGTTAGTCAATTTTTCGAGACGAATTCGAATCCGTTGTCAAAATTGAGCTAGAGTCATTTTTTGACCCAAATTGATCAATTTTTCCAACTTTTTCGAGGGTATCTCGGGAACGGAGGGTCGCCGCCAAATTGCAACAGCGAATTCGAACTCAGCGTGAAAAATTGAGTAAGAAACACTCATGAATTCGAAATTTTTGATTTTCTCAAATTTTGAAAATTTCTCCATACTATACATCATGCATTTTTTGGGGCGAAAAAATTTTCGGAGAGCTACGGCGTCGGGGCTGGTGCTAGTTAGTCAATTTTTCGAGACGAATTCGAATCCGTTGTCAAAATTGAGCTAGAGTCATTTTTTGACCCAAATTGATCAATTTTTCCAACTTTTTCGAGGGTATCTCGGGAACGGAGGGTCGCCGCCAAATTGCAACAGCGAATTCGAACTCAGCGTGAAAAATTGAGTAAGAAACACTCATGAATTCGAAATTTTTGATTTTCTCAAATTTTGAAAATTTCTCCATACTATACATCATGCATTTTTTGGGGCGAAAAAATTTTCGGAGAGCTACGGCGTCGGGGCTGGTGCTAGTTAGTCAATTTTTCGAGACGAATTCGAATCCGTTGTCAAAATTGAGCTAGAGTCATTTTTTGACCCAAATTGATCAATTTTTCCAACTTTTTCGAGGGTATCTCGGGAACGGAGGGTCGCCGCCAAATTGCAACAGCGAATTCGAACTCAGCGTGAAAAATTGAGTAAGAAACACTCATGAATTCGAAATTTTTGATTTTCTCAAATTTTGAAAATTTCTCCATACTATACATCATGCATTTTTTGGGGCGAAAAAATTTTCGGAGAGCTACGGCGTCGGGGCTGGTGCTAGTTAGTCAATTTTTCGAGACGAATTCGAATCCGTTGTCAAAATTGAGCTAGAGTCATTTTTTGACCCAAATTGATCAATTTTTCCAACTTTTTCGAGGGTATCTCGGGAACGGAGGGTCGCCGCCAAATTGCAACAGCGAATTCGAACTCAGCGTGAAAAATTGAGTAAGAAACACTCATGAATTCGAAATTTTTGATTTTCTCAAATTTTGAAAATTTCTCCATACTATACATCATGCATTTTTTGGGGCGAAAAAATTTTCGGAGAGCTACGGCGTCGGGGCTGGTGCTAGTTAGTCAATTTTTCGAGACGAATTCGAATCCGTTGTCAAAATTGAGCTAGAGTCATTTTTTGACCCAAATTGATCAATTTTTCCAACTTTTTCGAGGGTATCTCGGGAACGGAGGGTCGCCGCCAAATTGCAACAGCGAATTCGAACTCAGCGTGAAAAATTGAGTAAGAAACACTCATGAATTCGAAATTTTTGATTTTCTCAAATTTTGAAAATTTCTCCATACTATACATCATGCATTTTTTGGGGCGAAAAAATTTTCGGAGAGCTACGGCGTCGGGGCTGGTGCTAGTTAGTCAATTTTTCGAGACGAATTCGAATCCGTTGTCAAAATTGAGCTAGAGTCATTTTTTGACCCAAATTGATCAATTTTTCCAACTTTTTCGAGGGTATCTCGGGAACGGAGGGTCGCCGCCAAATTGCAACAGCGAATTCGAACTCAGCGTGAAAAATTGAGTAAGAAACACTCATGAATTCGAAATTTTTGATTTTCTCAAATTTTGAAAATTTCTCCATACTATACATCATGCATTTTTTGGGGCGAAAAAATTTTCGGAGAGCTACGGCGTCGGGGCTGGTGCTAGTTAGTCAATTTTTCGAGACGAATTCGAATCCGTTGTCAAAATTGAGCTAGAGTCATTTTTTGACCCAAATTGATCAATTTTTCCAACTTTTTCGAGGGTATCTCGGGAACGGAGGGTCGCCGCCAAATTGCAACAGCGAATTCGAACTCAGCGTGAAAAATTGAGTAAGAAACACTCATGAATTCGAAATTTTTGATTTTCTCAAATTTTGAAAATTTCTCCATACTATACATCATGCATTTTTTGGGGCGAAAAAATTTTCGGAGAGCTACGGCGTCGGGGCTGGTGCTAGTTAGTCAATTTTTCGAGACGAATTCGAATCCGTTGTCAAAATTGAGCTAGAGTCATTTTTTGACCCAAATTGATCAATTTTTCCAACTTTTTCGAGGGTATCTCGGGAACGGAGGGTCGCCGCCAAATTGCAACAGCGAATTCGAACTCAGCGTGAAAAATTGAGTAAGAAACACTCATGAATTCGAAATTTTTGATTTTCTCAAATTTTGAAAATTTCTCCATACTATACATCATGCATTTTTTGGGGCGAAAAAATTTTCGGAGAGCTACGGCGTCGGGGCTGGTGCTAGTTAGTCAATTTTTCGAGACGAATTCGAATCCGTTGTCAAAATTGAGCTAGAGTCATTTTTTGACCCAAATTGATCAATTTTTCCAACTTTTTCGAGGGTATCTCGGGAACGGAGGGTCGCCGCCAAATTGCAACAGCGAATTCGAACTCAGCGTGAAAAATTGAGTAAGAAACACTCATGAATTCGAAATTTTTGATTTTCTCAAATTTTGAAAATTTCTCCATACTATACATCATGCATTTTTTGGGGCGAAAAAATTTTCGGAGAGCTACGGCGTCGGGGCTGGTGCTAGTTAGTCAATTTTTCGAGACGAATTCGAATCCGTTGTCAAAATTGAGCTAGAGTCATTTTTTGACCCAAATTGATCAATTTTTCCAACTTTTTCGAGGGTATCTCGGGAACGGAGGGTCGCCGCCAAATTGCAACAGCGAATTCGAACTCAGCGTGAAAAATTGAGTAAGAAACACTCATGAATTCGAAATTTTTGATTTTCTCAAATTTTGAAAATTTCTCCATACTATACATCATGCATTTTTTGGGGCGAAAAAATTTTCGGAGAGCTACGGCGTCGGGGCTGGTGCTAGTTAGTCAATTTTTCGAGACGAATTCGAATCCGTTGTCAAAATTGAGCTAGAGTCATTTTTTGACCCAAATTGATCAATTTTTCCAACTTTTTCGAGGGTATCTCGGGAACGGAGGGTCGCCGCCAAATTGCAACAGCGAATTCGAACTCAGCGTGAAAAATTGAGTAAGAAACACTCATGAATTCGAAATTTTTGATTTTCTCAAATTTTGAAAATTTCTCCATACTATACATCATGCATTTTTTGGGGCGAAAAAATTTTCGGAGAGCTACGGCGTCGGGGCTGGTGCTAGTTAGTCAATTTTTCGAGACGAATTCGAATCCGTTGTCAAAATTGAGCTAGAGTCATTTTTTGACCCAAATTGATCAATTTTTCCAACTTTTTCGAGGGTATCTCGGGAACGGAGGGTCGCCGCCAAATTGCAACAGCGAATTCGAACTCAGCGTGAAAAATTGAGTAAGAAACACTCATGAATTCGAAATTTTTGATTTTCTCAAATTTTGAAAATTTCTCCATACTATACATCATGCATTTTTTGGGGCGAAAAAATTTTCGGAGAGCTACGGCGTCGGGGCTGGTGCTAGTTAGTCAATTTTTCGAGACGAATTCGAATCCGTTGTCAAAATTGAGCTAGAGTCATTTTTTGACCCAAATTGATCAATTTTTCCAACTTTTTCGAGGGTATCTCGGGAACGGAGGGTCGCCGCCAAATTGCAACAGCGAATTCGAACTCAGCGTGAAAAATTGAGTAAGAAACACTCATGAATTCGAAATTTTTGATTTTCTCAAATTTTGAAAATTTCTCCATACTATACATCATGCATTTTTTGGGGCGAAAAAATTTTCGGAGAGCTACGGCGTCGGGGCTGGTGCTAGTTAGTCAATTTTTCGAGACGAATTCGAATCCGTTGTCAAAATTGAGCTAGAGTCATTTTTTGACCCAAATTGATCAATTTTTCCAACTTTTTCGAGGGTATCTCGGGAACGGAGGGTCGCCGCCAAATTGCAACAGCGAATTCGAACTCAGCGTGAAAAATTGAGTAAGAAACACTCATGAATTCGAAATTTTTGATTTTCTCAAATTTTGAAAATTTCTCCATACTATACATCATGCATTTTTTGGGGCGAAA
This sequence comes from Acanthococcus lagerstroemiae, assembly GCA_031841125.1. Lineage (NCBI taxonomy): Eukaryota > Metazoa > Arthropoda > Insecta > Hemiptera > Eriococcidae > Acanthococcus > Acanthococcus lagerstroemiae. The sequence goes on along the minus strand of JAJSSI010000092.1, from coordinate 15,135 downwards.
AAATTTTCGGAGAGCTACGGCGTCGGGGCTGGTGCTAGTTAGTCAATTTTTCGAGACGAATTCGAATCCGTTGTCAAAATTGAGCTAGAGTCATTTTTTGACCCAAATTGATCAATTTTTCCAACTTTTTCGAGGGTATCTCGGGAACGGAGGGTCGCCGCCAAATTGCAACAGCGAATTCGAACTCAGCGTGAAAAATTGAGTAAGAAACACTCATGAATTCGAAATTTTTGATTTTCTCAAATTTTGAAAATTTCTCCATACTATACATCATGCATTTTTTGGGGCGAAAAAATTTTCGGAGAGCTACGGCGTCGGGGCTGGTGCTAGTTAGTCAATTTTTCGAGACGAATTCGAATCCGTTGTCAAAATTGAGCTAGAGTCATTTTTTGACCCAAATTGATCAATTTTTCCAACTTTTTCGAGGGTATCTCGGGAACGGAGGGTCGCCGCCAAATTGCAACAGCGAATTCGAACTCAGCGTGAAAAATTGAGTAAGAAACACTCATGAATTCGAAATTTTTGATTTTCTCAAATTTTGAAAATTTCTCCATACTATACATCATGCATTTTTTGGGGCGAAAAAATTTTCGGAGAGCTACGGCGTCGGGGCTGGTGCTAGTTAGTCAATTTTTCGAGACGAATTCGAATCCGTTGTCAAAATTGAGCTAGAGTCATTTTTTGACCCAAATTGATCAATTTTTCCAACTTTTTCGAGGGTATCTCGGGAACGGAGGGTCGCCGCCAAATTGCAACAGCGAATTCGAACTCAGCGTGAAAAATTGAGTAAGAAACACTCATGAATTCGAAATTTTTGATTTTCTCAAATTTTGAAAATTTCTCCATACTATACATCATGCATTTTTTGGGGCGAAAAAATTTTCGGAGAGCTACGGCGTCGGGGCTGGTGCTAGTTAGTCAATTTTTCGAGACGAATTCGAATCCGTTGTCAAAATTGAGCTAGAGTCATTTTTTGACCCAAATTGATCAATTTTTCCAACTTTTTCGAGGGTATCTCGGGAACGGAGGGTCGCCGCCAAATTGCAACAGCGAATTCGAACTCAGCGTGAAAAATTGAGTAAGAAACACTCATGAATTCGAAATTTTTGATTTTCTCAAATTTTGAAAATTTCTCCATACTATACATCATGCATTTTTTGGGGCGAAAAAATTTTCGGAGAGCTACGGCGTCGGGGCTGGTGCTAGTTAGTCAATTTTTCGAGACGAATTCGAATCCGTTGTCAAAATTGAGCTAGAGTCATTTTTTGACCCAAATTGATCAATTTTTCCAACTTTTTCGAGGGTATCTCGGGAACGGAGGGTCGCCGCCAAATTGCAACAGCGAATTCGAACTCAGCGTGAAAAATTGAGTAAGAAACACTCATGAATTCGAAATTTTTGATTTTCTCAAATTTTGAAAATTTCTCCATACTATACATCATGCATTTTTTGGGGCGAAAAAATTTTCGGAGAGCTACGGCGTCGGGGCTGGTGCTAGTTAGTCAATTTTTCGAGACGAATTCGAATCCGTTGTCAAAATTGAGCTAGAGTCATTTTTTGACCCAAATTGATCAATTTTTCCAACTTTTTCGAGGGTATCTCGGGAACGGAGGGTCGCCGCCAAATTGCAACAGCGAATTCGAACTCAGCGTGAAAAATTGAGTAAGAAACACTCATGAATTCGAAATTTTTGATTTTCTCAAATTTTGAAAATTTCTCCATACTATACATCATGCATTTTTTGGGGCGAAAAAATTTTCGGAGAGCTACGGCGTCGGGGCTGGTGCTAGTTAGTCAATTTTTCGAGACGAATTCGAATCCGTTGTCAAAATTGAGCTAGAGTCATTTTTTGACCCAAATTGATCAATTTTTCCAACTTTTTCGAGGGTATCTCGGGAACGGAGGGTCGCCGCCAAATTGCAACAGCGAATTCGAACTCAGCGTGAAAAATTGAGTAAGAAACACTCATGAATTCGAAATTTTTGATTTTCTCAAATTTTGAAAATTTCTCCATACTATACATCATGCATTTTTTGGGGCGAAAAAATTTTCGGAGAGCTACGGCGTCGGGGCTGGTGCTAGTTAGTCAATTTTTCGAGACGAATTCGAATCCGTTGTCAAAATTGAGCTAGAGTCATTTTTTGACCCAAATTGATCAATTTTTCCAACTTTTTCGAGGGTATCTCGGGAACGGAGGGTCGCCGCCAAATTGCAACAGCGAATTCGAACTCAGCGTGAAAAATTGAGTAAGAAACACTCATGAATTCGAAATTTTTGATTTTCTCAAATTTTGAAAATTTCTCCATACTATACATCATGCATTTTTTGGGGCGAAAAAATTTTCGGAGAGCTACGGCGTCGGGGCTGGTGCTAGTTAGTCAATTTTTCGAGACGAATTCGAATCCGTTGTCAAAATTGAGCTAGAGTCATTTTTTGACCCAAATTGATCAATTTTTCCAACTTTTTCGAGGGTATCTCGGGAACGGAGGGTCGCCGCCAAATTGCAACAGCGAATTCGAACTCAGCGTGAAAAATTGAGTAAGAAACACTCATGAATTCGAAATTTTTGATTTTCTCAAATTTTGAAAATTTCTCCATACTATACATCATGCATTTTTTGGGGCGAAAAAATTTTCGGAGAGCTACGGCGTCGGGGCTGGTGCTAGTTAGTCAATTTTTCGAGACGAATTCGAATCCGTTGTCAAAATTGAGCTAGAGTCATTTTTTGACCCAAATTGATCAATTTTTCCAACTTTTTCGAGGGTATCTCGGGAACGGAGGGTCGCCGCCAAATTGCAACAGCGAATTCGAACTCAGCGTGAAAAATTGAGTAAGAAACACTCATGAATTCGAAATTTTTGATTTTCTCAAATTTTGAAAATTTCTCCATACTATACATCATGCATTTTTTGGGGCGAAAAAATTTTCGGAGAGCTACGGCGTCGGGGCTGGTGCTAGTTAGTCAATTTTTCGAGACGAATTCGAATCCGTTGTCAAAATTGAGCTAGAGTCATTTTTTGACCCAAATTGATCAATTTTTCCAACTTTTTCGAGGGTATCTCGGGAACGGAGGGTCGCCGCCAAATTGCAACAGCGAATTCGAACTCAGCGTGAAAAATTGAGTAAGAAACACTCATGAATTCGAAATTTTTGATTTTCTCAAATTTTGAAAATTTCTCCATACTATACATCATGCATTTTTTGGGGCGAAAAAATTTTCGGAGAGCTACGGCGTCGGGGCTGGTGCTAGTTAGTCAATTTTTCGAGACGAATTCGAATCCGTTGTCAAAATTGAGCTAGAGTCATTTTTTGACCCAAATTGATCAATTTTTCCAACTTTTTCGAGGGTATCTCGGGAACGGAGGGTCGCCGCCAAATTGCAACAGCGAATTCGAACTCAGCGTGAAAAATTGAGTAAGAAACACTCATGAATTCGAAATTTTTGATTTTCTCAAATTTTGAAAATTTCTCCATACTATACATCATGCATTTTTTGGGGCGAAAAAATTTTCGGAGAGCTACGGCGTCGGGGCTGGTGCTAGTTAGTCAATTTTTCGAGACGAATTCGAATCCGTTGTCAAAATTGAGCTAGAGTCATTTTTTGACCCAAATTGATCAATTTTTCCAACTTTTTCGAGGGTATCTCGGGAACGGAGGGTCGCCGCCAAATTGCAACAGCGAATTCGAACTCAGCGTGAAAAATTGAGTAAGAAACACTCATGAATTCGAAATTTTTGATTTTCTCAAATTTTGAAAATTTCTCCATACTATACATCATGCATTTTTTGGGGCGAAAAAATTTTCGGAGAGCTACGGCGTCGGGGCTGGTGCTAGTTAGTCAATTTTTCGAGACGAATTCGAATCCGTTGTCAAAATTGAGCTAGAGTCATTTTTTGACCCAAATTGATCAATTTTTCCAACTTTTTCGAGGGTATCTCGGGAACGGAGGGTCGCCGCCAAATTGCAACAGCGAATTCGAACTCAGCGTGAAAAATTGAGTAAGAAACACTCATGAATTCGAAATTTTTGATTTTCTCAAATTTTGAAAATTTCTCCATACTATACATCATGCATTTTTTGGGGCGAAAAAATTTTCGGAGAGCTACGGCGTCGGGGCTGGTGCTAGTTAGTCAATTTTTCGAGACGAATTCGAATCCGTTGTCAAAATTGAGCTAGAGTCATTTTTTGACCCAAATTGATCAATTTTTCCAACTTTTTCGAGGGTATCTCGGGAACGGAGGGTCGCCGCCAAATTGCAACAGCGAATTCGAACTCAGCGTGAAAAATTGAGTAAGAAACACTCATGAATTCGAAATTTTTGATTTTCTCAAATTTTGAAAATTTCTCCATACTATACATCATGCATTTTTTGGGGCGAAAAAATTTTCGGAGAGCTACGGCGTCGGGGCTGGTGCTAGTTAGTCAATTTTTCGAGACGAATTCGAATCCGTTGTCAAAATTGAGCTAGAGTCATTTTTTGACCCAAATTGATCAATTTTTCCAACTTTTTCGAGGGTATCTCGGGAACGGAGGGTCGCCGCCAAATTGCAACAGCGAATTCGAACTCAGCGTGAAAAATTGAGTAAGAAACACTCATGAATTCGAAATTTTTGATTTTCTCAAATTTTGAAAATTTCTCCATACTATACATCATGCATTTTTTGGGGCGAAAAAATTTTCGGAGAGCTACGGCGTCGGGGCTGGTGCTAGTTAGTCAATTTTTCGAGACGAATTCGAATCCGTTGTCAAAATTGAGCTAGAGTCATTTTTTGACCCAAATTGATCAATTTTTCCAACTTTTTCGAGGGTATCTCGGGAACGGAGGGTCGCCGCCAAATTGCAACAGCGAATTCGAACTCAGCGTGAAAAATTGAGTAAGAAACACTCATGAATTCGAAATTTTTGATTTTCTCAAATTTTGAAAATTTCTCCATACTATACATCATGCATTTTTTGGGGCGAAAAAATTTTCGGAGAGCTACGGCGTCGGGGCTGGTGCTAGTTAGTCAATTTTTCGAGACGAATTCGAATCCGTTGTCAAAATTGAGCTAGAGTCATTTTTTGACCCAAATTGATCAATTTTTCCAACTTTTTCGAGGGTATCTCGGGAACGGAGGGTCGCCGCCAAATTGCAACAGCGAATTCGAACTCAGCGTGAAAAATTGAGTAAGAAACACTCATGAATTCGAAATTTTTGATTTTCTCAAATTTTGAAAATTTCTCCATACTATACATCATGCATTTTTTGGGGCGAAAAAATTTTCGGAGAGCTACGGCGTCGGGGCTGGTGCTAGTTAGTCAATTTTTCGAGACGAATTCGAATCCGTTGTCAAAATTGAGCTAGAGTCATTTTTTGACCCAAATTGATCAATTTTTCCAACTTTTTCGAGGGTATCTCGGGAACGGAGGGTCGCCGCCAAATTGCAACAGCGAATTCGAACTCAGCGTGAAAAATTGAGTAAGAAACACTCATGAATTCGAAATTTTTGATTTTCTCAAATTTTGAAAATTTCTCCATACTATACATCATGCATTTTTTGGGGCGAAAAAATTTTCGGAGAGCTACGGCGTCGGGGCTGGTGCTAGTTAGTCAATTTTTCGAGACGAATTCGAATCCGTTGTCAAAATTGAGCTAGAGTCATTTTTTGACCCAAATTGATCAATTTTTCCAACTTTTTCGAGGGTATCTCGGGAACGGAGGGTCGCCGCCAAATTGCAACAGCGAATTCGAACTCAGCGTGAAAAATTGAGTAAGAAACACTCATGAATTCGAAATTTTTGATTTTCTCAAATTTTGAAAATTTCTCCATACTATACATCATGCATTTTTTGGGGCGAAAAAATTTTCGGAGAGCTACGGCGTCGGGGCTGGTGCTAGTTAGTCAATTTTTCGAGACGAATTCGAATCCGTTGTCAAAATTGAGCTAGAGTCATTTTTTGACCCAAATTGATCAATTTTTCCAACTTTTTCGAGGGTATCTCGGGAACGGAGGGTCGCCGCCAAATTGCAACAGCGAATTCGAACTCAGCGTGAAAAATTGAGTAAGAAACACTCATGAATTCGAAATTTTTGATTTTCTCAAATTTTGAAAATTTCTCCATACTATACATCATGCATTTTTTGGGGCGAAAAAATTTTCGGAGAGCTACGGCGTCGGGGCTGGTGCTAGTTAGTCAATTTTTCGAGACGAATTCGAATCCGTTGTCAAAATTGAGCTAGAGTCATTTTTTGACCCAAATTGATCAATTTTTCCAACTTTTTCGAGGGTATCTCGGGAACGGAGGGTCGCCGCCAAATTGCAACAGCGAATTCGAACTCAGCGTGAAAAATTGAGTAAGAAACACTCATGAATTCGAAATTTTTGATTTTCTCAAATTTTGAAAATTTCTCCATACTATACATCATGCATTTTTTGGGGCGAAAAAATTTTCGGAGAGCTACGGCGTCGGGGCTGGTGCTAGTTAGTCAATTTTTCGAGACGAATTCGAATCCGTTGTCAAAATTGAGCTAGAGTCATTTTTTGACCCAAATTGATCAATTTTTCCAACTTTTTCGAGGGTATCTCGGGAACGGAGGGTCGCCGCCAAATTGCAACAGCGAATTCGAACTCAGCGTGAAAAATTGAGTAAGAAACACTCATGAATTCGAAATTTTTGATTTTCTCAAATTTTGAAAATTTCTCCATACTATACATCATGCATTTTTTGGGGCGAAAAAATTTTCGGAGAGCTACGGCGTCGGGGCTGGTGCTAGTTAGTCAATTTTTCGAGACGAATTCGAATCCGTTGTCAAAATTGAGCTAGAGTCATTTTTTGACCCAAATTGATCAATTTTTCCAACTTTTTCGAGGGTATCTCGGGAACGGAGGGTCGCCGCCAAATTGCAACAGCGAATTCGAACTCAGCGTGAAAAATTGAGTAAGAAACACTCATGAATTCGAAATTTTTGATTTTCTCAAATTTTGAAAATTTCTCCATACTATACATCATGCATTTTTTGGGGCGAAAAAATTTTCGGAGAGCTACGGCGTCGGGGCTGGTGCTAGTTAGTCAATTTTTCGAGACGAATTCGAATCCGTTGTCAAAATTGAGCTAGAGTCATTTTTTGACCCAAATTGATCAATTTTTCCAACTTTTTCGAGGGTATCTCGGGAACGGAGGGTCGCCGCCAAATTGCAACAGCGAATTCGAACTCAGCGTGAAAAATTGAGTAAGAAACACTCATGAATTCGAAATTTTTGATTTTCTCAAATTTTGAAAATTTCTCCATACTATACATCATGCATTTTTTGGGGCGAAAAAATTTTCGGAGAGCTACGGCGTCGGGGCTGGTGCTAGTTAGTCAATTTTTCGAGACGAATTCGAATCCGTTGTCAAAATTGAGCTAGAGTCATTTTTTGACCCAAATTGATCAATTTTTCCAACTTTTTCGAGGGTATCTCGGGAACGGAGGGTCGCCGCCAAATTGCAACAGCGAATTCGAACTCAGCGTGAAAAATTGAGTAAGAAACACTCATGAATTCGAAATTTTTGATTTTCTCAAATTTTGAAAATTTCTCCATACTATACATCATGCATTTTTTGGGCGAAAAAATTTTCGGAGAGCTACGGCGTCGGGGCTGGTGCTAGTTAGTCAATTTTTCGAGACGAATTCGAATCCGTTGTCAAAATTGAGCTAGAGTCATTTTTTGACCCAAATTGATCAATTTTTCCAACTTTTTCGAGGGTATCTCGGGAACGGAGGGTCGCCGCCAAATTGCAACAGCGAATTCGAACTCAGCGTGAAAAATTGAGTAAGAAACACTCATGAATTCGAAATTTTTGATTTTCTCAAATTTTGAAAATTTCTCCATACTATACATCATGCATTTTTTGGGGCGAAAAAATTTTCGGAGAGCTACGGCGTCGGGGCTGGTGCTAGTTAGTCAATTTTTCGAGACGAATTCGAATCCGTTGTCAAAATTGAGCTAGAGTCATTTTTTGACCCAAATTGATCAATTTTTCCAACTTTTTCGAGGGTATCTCGGGAACGGAGGGTCGCCGCCAAATTGCAACAGCGAATTCGAACTCAGCGTGAAAAATTGAGTAAGAAACACTCATGAATTCGAAATTTTTGATTTTCTCAAATTTTGAAAATTTCTCCATACTATACATCATGCATTTTTTGGGGCGAAAAAATTTTCGGAGAGCTACGGCGTCGGGGCTGGTGCTAGTTAGTCAATTTTTCGAGACGAATTCGAATCCGTTGTCAAAATTGAGCTAGAGTCATTTTTTGACCCAAATTGATCAATTTTTCCAACTTTTTCGAGGGTATCTCGGGAACGGAGGGTCGCCGCCAAATTGCAACAGCGAATTCGAACTCAGCGTGAAAAATTGAGTAAGAAACACTCATGAATTCGAAATTTTTGATTTTCTCAAATTTTGAAAATTTCTCCATACTATACATCATGCATTTTTTGGGGCGAAAAAATTTTCGGAGAGCTACGGCGTCGGGGCTGGTGCTAGTTAGTCAATTTTTCGAGACGAATTCGAATCCGTTGTCAAAATTGAGCTAGAGTCATTTTTTGACCCAAATTGATCAATTTTTCCAACTTTTTCGAGGGTATCTCGGGAACGGAGGGTCGCCGCCAAATTGCAACAGCGAATTCGAACTCAGCGTGAAAAATTGAGTAAGAAACACTCATGAATTCGAAATTTTTGATTTTCTCAAATTTTGAAAATTTCTCCATACTATACATCATGCATTTTTTGGGGCGAAAAAATTTTCGGAGAGCTACGGCGTCGGGGCTGGTGCTAGTTAGTCAATTTTTCGAGACGAATTCGAATCCGTTGTCAAAATTGAGCTAGAGTCATTTTTTGACCCAAATTGATCAATTTTTCCAACTTTTTCGAGGGTATCTCGGGAACGGAGGGTCGCCGCCAAATTGCAACAGCGAATTCGAACTCAGCGTGAAAAATTGAGTAAGAAACACTCATGAATTCGAAATTTTTGATTTTCTCAAATTTTGAAAATTTCTCCATACTATACATCATGCATTTTTTGGGGCGAAAAAATTTTCGGAGAGCTACGGCGTCGGGGCTGGTGCTAGTTAGTCAATTTTTCGAGACGAATTCGAATCCGTTGTCAAAATTGAGCTAGAGTCATTTTTTGACCCAAATTGATCAATTTTTCCAACTTTTTCGAGGGTATCTCGGGAACGGAGGGTCGCCGCCAAATTGCAACAGCGAATTCGAACTCAGCGTGAAAAATTGAGTAAGAAACACTCATGAATTCGAAATTTTTGATTTTCTCAAATTTTGAAAATTTCTCCATACTATACATCATGCATTTTTTGGGGCGAAAAAATTTTCGGAGAGCTACGGCGTCGGGGCTGGTGCTAGTTAGTCAATTTTTCGAGACGAATTCGAATCCGTTGTCAAAATTGAGCTAGAGTCATTTTTTGACCCAAATTGATCAATTTTTCCAACTTTTTCGAGGGTATCTCGGGAACGGAGGGTCGCCGCCAAATTGCAACAGCGAATTCGAACTCAGCGTGAAAAATTGAGTAAGAAACACTCATGAATTCGAAATTTTTGATTTTCTCAAATTTTGAAAATTTCTCCATACTATACATCATGCATTTTTTGGGGCGAAAAAATTTTCGGAGAGCTACGGCGTCGGGGCTGGTGCTAGTTAGTCAATTTTTCGAGACGAATTCGAATCCGTTGTCAAAATTGAGCTAGAGTCATTTTTTGACCCAAATTGATCAATTTTTCCAACTTTTTCGAGGGTATCTCGGGAACGGAGGGTCGCCGCCAAATTGCAACAGCGAATTCGAACTCAGCGTGAAAAATTGAGTAAGAAACACTCATGAATTCGAAATTTTTGATTTTCTCAAATTTTGAAAATTTCTCCATACTATACATCATGCATTTTTTGGGGCGAAAAAATTTTCGGAGAGCTACGGCGTCGGGGCTGGTGCTAGTTAGTCAATTTTTCGAGACGAATTCGAATCCGTTGTCAAAATTGAGCTAGAGTCATTTTTTGACCCAAATTGATCAATTTTTCCAACTTTTTCGAGGGTATCTCGGGAACGGAGGGTCGCCGCCAAATTGCAACAGCGAATTCGAACTCAGCGTGAAAAATTGAGTAAGAAACACTCATGAATTCGAAATTTTTGATTTTCTCAAATTTTGAAAATTTCTCCATACTATACATCATGCATTTTTTGGGGCGAAAAAATTTTCGGAGAGCTACGGCGTCGGGGCTGGTGCTAGTTAGTCAATTTTTCGAGACGAATTCGAATCCGTTGTCAAAATTGAGCTAGAGTCATTTTTTGACCCAAATTGATCAATTTTTCCAACTTTTTCGAGGGTATCTCGGGAACGGAGGGTCGCCGCCAAATTGCAACAGCGAATTCGAACTCAGCGTGAAAAATTGAGTAAGAAACACTCATGAATTCGAAATTTTTGATTTTCTCAAATTTTGAAAATTTCTCCATACTATACATCATGCATTTTTTGGGGCGAAAAAATTTTCGGAGAGCTACGGCGTCGGGGCTGGTGCTAGTTAGTCAATTTTTCGAGACGAATTCGAATCCGTTGTCAAAATTGAGCTAGAGTCATTTTTTGACCCAAATTGATCAATTTTTCCAACTTTTTCGAGGGTATCTCGGGAACGGAGGGTCGCCGCCAAATTGCAACAGCGAATTCGAACTCAGCGTGAAAAATTGAGTAAGAAACACTCATGAATTCGAAATTTTTGATTTTCTCAAATTTTGAAAATTTCTCCATACTATACATCATGCATTTTTTGGGGCGAAAAAATTTTCGGAGAGCTACGGCGTCGGGGCTGGTGCTAGTTAGTCAATTTTTCGAGACGAATTCGAATCCGTTGTCAAAATTGAGCTAGAGTCATTTTTTGACCCAAATTGATCAATTTTTCCAACTTTTTCGAGGGTATCTCGGGAACGGAGGGTCGCCGCCAAATTGCAACAGCGAATTCGAACTCAGCGTGAAAAATTGAGTAAGAAACACTCATGAATTCGAAATTTTTGATTTTCTCAAATTTTGAAAATTTCTCCATACTATACATCATGCATTTTTTGGGCGAAAAAATTTTCGGAGAGCTACGGCGTCGGGGCTGGTGCTAGTTAGTCAATTTTTCGAGACGAATTCGAATCCGTTGTCAAAATTGAGCTAGAGTCATTTTTTGACCCAAATTGATCAATTTTTCCAACTTTTTCGAGGGTATCTCGGGAACGGAGGGTCGCCGCCAAATTGCAACAGCGAATTCGAACTCAGCGTGAAAAATTGAGTAAGAAACACTCATGAATTCGAAATTTTTGATTTTCTCAAATTTTGAAAATTTCTCCATACTATACATCATGCATTTTTTGGGGCGAAAAAATTTTCGGAGAGCTACGGCGTCGGGGCTGGTGCTAGTTAGTCAATTTTTCGAGACGAATTCGAATCCGTTGTCAAAATTGAGCTAGAGTCATTTTTTGACCCAAATTGATCAATTTTTCCAACTTTTTCGAGGGTATCTCGGGAACGGAGGGTCGCCGCCAAATTGCAACAGCGAATTCGAACTCAGCGTGAAAAATTGAGTAAGAAACACTCATGAATTCGAAATTTTTGATTTTCTCAAATTTTGAAAATTTCTCCATACTATACATCATGCATTTTTTGGGGCGAAAAAATTTTCGGAGAGCTACGGCGTCGGGGCTGGTGCTAGTTAGTCAATTTTTCGAGACGAATTCGAATCCGTTGTCAAAATTGAGCTAGAGTCATTTTTTGACCCAAATTGATCAATTTTTCCAACTTTTTCGAGGGTATCTCGGAACGGAGGGTCGCCGCCAAATTGCAACAGCGAATTCGAACTCAGCGTGAAAAATTGAGTAAGAAACACTCATGAATTCGAAATTTTTGATTTTCTCAAATTTTGAAAATTTCTCCATACTATACATCATGCATTTTTTGGGGCGAAAAAATTTTCGGAGAGCTACGGCGTCGGGGCTGGTGCTAGTTAGTCAATTTTTCGAGACGAATTCGAATCCGTTGTCAAAATTGAGCTAGAGTCATTTTTTGACCCAAATTGATCAATTTTTCCAACTTTTTCGAGGGTATCTCGGGAACGGAGGGTCGCCGCCAAATTGCAACAGCGAATTCGAACTCAGCGTGAAAAATTGAGTAAGAAACACTCATGAATTCGAAATTTTTGATTTTCTCAAATTTTGAAAATTTTCTCCATACATCATGCATTTTTTGGGGCGAAAAAATTTTCGGAGAGCTACGGCGTCGGGGCTGGTGCTAGTTAGTCAATTTTTCGAGACGAATTCGAATCCGTTGTCAAAATTGAGCTAGAGTCATTTTTTGACCCAAATTGATCAATTTTTCCAACTTTTTCGAGGGTATCTCGGGAACGGAGGGTCGCCGCCAAATTGCAACAGCGAATTCGAACTCAGCGTGAAAAATTGAGTAAGAAACACTCATGAATTCGAAATTTTTGATTTTCTCAAATTTTGAAAATTTCTCCATACTATACATCATGCATTTTTTGGGCGAAAAAATTTTCGGAGAGCTACGGCGTCGGGGCTGGTGCTAGTTAGTCAATTTTTCGAGACGAATTCGAATCCGTTGTCAAAATTGAGCTAGAGTCATTTTTTGACCCAAATTGATCAATTTTTCCAACTTTTTCGAGGTATCTCGGGAACGGAGGGTCGCCGCCAAATTGCAACAGCGAATTCGAACTCAGCGTGAAAAATTGAGTAAGAAACACTCATGAATTCGAAATTTTTGATTTTCTCAAATTTTGAAAATTTCTCCATACTATACATGCATTTTTTGGGCGAAAAAATTTTCGGAGAGCTACGGCGTCGGGGCTGGTGCTAGTTAGTCAATTTTTCGAGACGAATTCGAATCCGTTGTCAAAATTGAGCTAGAGTCATTTTTTGACCCAAATTGATCAATTTTTCCAACTTTTTCGAGGGTATCTCGGGAACGGAGGGTCGCCGCCAAATTGCAACAGCGAATTCGAACTCAGCGTGAAAAATTGAGTAAGAAACACTCATGAATTCGAAATTTTTGATTTTCTCAAATTTTGAAAATTTCTCCATACTATACATCATGCATTTTTTGGGGCGAAAAAATTTTCGGAGAGCTACGGCGTCGGGGCTGGTGCTAGTTAGTCAATTTTTCGAGACGAATTCGAATCCGTTGTCAAAATTGAGCTAGAGTCATTTTTTGACCCAAATTGATCAATTTTTCCAACTTTTTCGAGGGTATCTCGGGAACGGAGGGTCGCCGCCAAATTGCAACAGCGAATTCGAACTCAGCGTGAAAAATTGAGTAAGAAACACTCATGAATTCGAAATTTTTGATTTTCTCAAATTTTGAAAATTTCTCCATACTATACATCATGCATTTTTTGGGGCGAAAAAATTTTCGGAGAGCTACGGCGTCGGGGCTGGTGCTAGTTAGTCAATTTTTCGAGACGAATTCGAATCCGTTGTCAAAATTGAGCTAGAGTCATTTTTTGACCCAAATTGATCAATTTTTCCAACTTTTTCGAGGGTATCTCGGAACGGAGGTCGCCGCCAAATTGCAACAGCGAATTCGAACTCAGCGTGAAAAATTGAGTAAGAAACACTCATGAATTCGAAATTTTTGATTTTTCTCAAATTTTGAAAATTTCTCCATACTATACATCATGCATTTTTTTGGGGGAAAAAATTTTCGGAGAGCTACGGCGTCGGGGCTGGTGCTAGTTAGTCAATTTTTCGAGACGAATTCGAATCCGTTGTCAAAATTGAGCTAGAGTCATTTTTTGACCCAAATTGATCAATTTTTCCAACTTTTTCGAGGGTATCTCGGGAACGGAGGTTCGCCGCCAAATTGCAACAGCGAATTCGAACTCAGCGTGAAAAATTGAGTAAGAAACACTCATGAATTCGAAATTTTTGATTTTCTCAAATTTTGAAAATTTCTCCATACTATACATCATGCATTTTTTTGGGCGAAAAAATTTTCGGAGAGCTACGGCTGGCGCGGGCTGGTGCTAGTTAGTCAATTTTTCGAGACGAATTCGAATCCGTTGTCAAAATTGAGCTAGAGTCATTTTTTGACCCAAATTGATCAATTTTTCCAACTTTTTCGAGGGTATCTCGGAACGAGGGTCGCCGCCAAATTGCAACAGCGAATTCGAACTCAGCGTGAAAAATTGAGTAAGAAACACTCATGAATTCGAAATTTTTTGATTTTCTCAAATTTTGAAAATTTCTCCATACTATACATCATGCATTTTTTGGGCGAAAAAATTTTCGGAGAGCTACGGCGTCGGGCTGGTGCTAGTTAGTCAATTTTTCGAGACGAATTCGAATCCGTTGTCAAAATTGAGCTAGAGTCATTTTTTGACCCAAATTGATCAATTTTTCCAACTTTTTCGAGGGTATCTCGGGAACGGAGGGTCGCCGCCAAATTGCAACAGCGAATTCGAACTCAGCGTGAAAAATTGAGTAAGAAACACTCATGAATTCGAAATTTTTGATTTTCTCAAATTTTGAAAATTTCTCCATACTATACATCATGCATTTTTTGGGCGAAAAAATTTTCGGAGAGCTACGGCGTCGGGCTGGTGCTAGTTAGTCAATTTTTCGAGACGAATTCGAATCCGTTGTCAAAATTGAGCTAGAGTCATTTTTGACCCAAATTGATCAATTTTTCCAACTTTTTTCGAGGGTATCTCGGGAACGGAGGGTCGCCGCCAAATTGCAACAGCGAATTCGAACTCAGCGTGAAAAATTGAGTAAGAAACACTCATTAATTCGAAATTTTTGATTTTCTCAAATTTTGAAAATTTCTCCATACTATACATCATGCATTTTTTGGGGCGAAAAAATTTTCGGAGAGCTACGGCGTCGGGGCTGGTGCTAGTTAGTCAATTTTTCGAGACGATTCGAATCCGTTGTCAAAATTGAGCTAGAGTCATTTTTTGACCCCAAATTGATCAATTTTTCCAACTTTTCGAGTGTATCTCGGGAACGGAGGGTCGCCGCCAAATTGCAACAGCGAATTCGAACTCAGCGTGAAAAATTGAGTAAGAAACACTCATTAATTCGAAATTTTTGATTTTCTCAAATTTTGAAAATTTCTCAC